>NW_019289683.1:100407-126830 GCF_000500325.1 Leptinotarsa decemlineata
AAAGTGCCAATGAAAAAGTGTTATTCGTTTTTTGATATCTTTTCAAATAAAGTCAGAAAAAAATAAAATTGATATTGTCAAATTCTCGTTTTTCCCAAATATCTCAGCAGGCCATGAAAATTCTTCAAGTTTCTAAACGGCATGTAAATAAGCTTTAAAGAATACAACTTTTTCCTAATTTAACCTAAGCTGTATCTCCAACAGGTACTGAGATTCCCATGCTTAGGATCCTTATCTTGGACATACTGTATAAATATATATTGAGGACACTTAAGAAGTTTTATTTTCTGCGAATATATTTGGATTATTCATTTGAACTTGAAAGAAATACCGTCTCTTTGATTCAGATGTTTTTGCCTATTATAAAAATGAGTTTTCTTCACTTCATTCACTTTTTTTTTAATTTTGACGTACCAATCACTTCCACGAATGCACTCGTGAAGTAGAATATCTCATTTCATACATACATATTCCCGAAAAATAATTTTTGGAGATGCATTATCCCTTATTTTAGCTGTGGAGACTACCCTTCGTTATTAACGAATGTCGAATATTACATATAGTTTTTCATTTTATACTTTCAATTTGTTTAAAAATTTTTTAATTCAAACCAGTTTTGTTATTATCAAGACGGAGCTCAGAACAGATAGTAGTTTCGACTGAATTCATCATGAAGTGTTTTTAATATGAAAATCATGACTATGTTGAGGAACCATTGGACTATTTTCTAGTATTTTGCAAGACATTTCTGAACTATTGATTGAATGATAAAATGCATCAACCTACAGAAAAGGTCTTTATATTCGAACATATTTGGAAAAAACTCAATATTTTCGTAATTTATCCCTCAGTTCCAGTTCATGAGAAAAGTTTCAGTTTTATTTGTAGTACTTGTTACTGTCATGAATTCTTGTTAAGTTATTTTTGATATCTAATCTGGCAGTTGATGGAAAAATGTATCGAATATACAGCAGAGAATAATAAATATTTGTAAAAATATCGACGTTAGTGTTCGAAAAAGTTCGGCTTGAGATATCAAATAGGCTGTTCTTATATCCAGAAGTTCGAAGTGAACTGAACTGAAATCAGCTTACTTCCTCAAATTATGAAGTTAAACGTCGATGTATTCAGGTGAATATTTAATGTTCCCCATTTTGGAGAAGTTGAAGATATTGACTTTATATTCTAGAGTTGTGAGGTATTCGTTCAAAAAAATGTGTTCCAAAACCCCCTTTTCATTTAATTTTTTCCCAGATGGCGTTCTGTCACCATTATGAAATTTTTATCTGTCAATTTTACTCCAAAATATAGTATTCATGCATCAATTTCATTATCCCAAGTTTCGATTTTTTGAGTTGACCCGTTCAAAAAATAAAAGGTGGGGGAACATTAAAGAAAAGTACGGACTGTATATTGCTTTTCCGAAAATTGTTTCAAAAATATGTATTGTGAAATTTACAAATAGTTGAACCCGTTCAATGGAAATGAATAAATATATATATGGCTCCCGATATCTTTAATATTTTATAACTTGAGAATTATATCAAACTATATCTATGATACATTCATTACAGACCTATGGCATGAAAAAGTGTTGTGACGAATAAGCAAATGTGAAATTTATTTTGGAATTATCCTAGACGTAAGAGTGTTATTTAAATATTTCATTGTAAATCAGGATAGGGTTCTCAAAATGAATCGTGAAAAAAAGTTTTGAGTATTAAGAAAACTGAAAATTCTAAGTGAAACATTCCAGAACAGAAATGGGTAAATGCAATATTTTTTCACAATTCCATAAAGAGGCAAAGAAAGCTGAAAGCACATTTTCTTAAGTCAATCCCCAACTACATGAATTTTGTTTGTATTTTTCTCAATTCTCAATATTTTTTCGATACTAAAATCGGTTAAACAACGTTAGGGTATATGATATTTGTGAATTATGGCATCTGAAAATTCACCTGTATACCACTTTTTTGTTGATAATAATAATCTAATTATTTTGGTTGCGATATTGTTAGATAATTTTCCACTAATATACTCGGATATACTCTTTCGTGTCTATATTTTGATTCAGTCGGGAGATATACGACGTGTGTATCTAGTCAAATATAAAATTTGGAGTCCGATTTGAAGACTAATCTCAAAAGGTCTTAGTACAGCGCAAAACTGAATGAAAGCAAAGTTGTCCAATCGATTGAACAGAAGCACACGTGCAGTTATTTGAGGGTGTTATATAATTCAATAATTAAAAAAATACAGAATGACAGACACATTTTTTATTTACTATCCGATTCAATTGAAATTTGATACATCTTCAGTCGTAACCATTACGAACCTGAATCTAATGGGGTTCAAAAATGACGAAAATATCTATTTCAAACAAATATATAAATTGAACATAACTGCTTCAACAAATTTTTGTTCACGATTCAATTTTAACAAATATTGATATATATGTATTTCAAACCGTCTTGAAAGTCCACAAAGAAAAACATCTTTTTTCAATGAAGGTCTCCTTATAACTGATTTGATATTTATATATCGTATATATATATTTCAACATTCTCAAGCAAAAAATGTCCCTAAAAAAGCCATTTCATCTCATAGATGATATACAAAGACCACAAACCTGTTGTTCTCAGAACTAATAACTACATACCGATATGCACACTTGTTTTGAGACCTGTCTTCCAGTTCCATAGACAGATACTGGCTCAGGCCCTATGAATACAAAATGAACAAAGAAATAAGGAAAAAAATCCGCAAACTGTCTGTTTGCGGATTTTTCCCTCATTTTTATTCAAAGGTGTGTGATAGGAGTAAGTGGAGTGTTAAAATTTTGATTCATGACAAATAGGGGGGGTTAGTTCAATGATGCCAAAGATACATTTTCAAAATCACTATTTAGACGAGACAACTTTCACAATATATCATATTTCCTTTGTATTGCCTTAGTATTGCCTAATTGATCTTATTGACTCGACTTTCATAAAAAGGTTGACTTTTTAATACCAGTACATTTCTTTGGTTTCAGCAAGATACATGTGATACTGACAAAAAAATGTTCACAGATTATTTCAATTAAACATTTCTTAATAATAGAGAGAGGCATTACTTGTCATATATCCAGATAACCTTTATATTTCAGTGAGAAAATATAGAATGAATAAGCAATTCAAAAACTCAATAATTATCAATATTATTTTAAATAACATATATCAAAATATATTCCCAGATGATGTTATGAAATTAAGAAGATCGGCGGTAATCAGCTCAGTCGTTCACTTGTCGTTCAACAACAATTTACACTAATAACAGTAGAAAACTCATGAATAGTAAAGAATATTTGCTTTCAGCAACAGTTCGTTATTGATGTATGGGCTGATATAATAAATGAAACATTTTTAAGCTATCTGAAGAGTAGGTGGACAACCGTTTTTATGATTTTTGCAAAATGTCAGTCTTGCAAGAAGTACCTTTAAACCATTATTATTTGGTTTTAATCAGAAAGGGCTTCAGCACAATTTGTCCTCATCCGATATCCCCGGATCTGAATTTATTTAGTACTACATCAAAAAGCGTATCTATGTATGTGAATGAAATAACGAACAAGAATTACAGGTACGAATTCACATTGGGGTGGAAGAAATACGAAATAATCTGCTAATATTTATCATCTTTCCCAAAGAAATTTCATTCGAACCTGCGGGCAGGCTGTGTAATATTGCTATTGCGAGTATTTCTCTTAGACTGTATTTCATTTTTTATTTTTGTAAGTTTTTATTGAAAGTGTAGTTTTTCATTAAACTAACGTTTTCAATTGTTTTAACCAAATATTACTAACTAATAATACAAATTGAATAAAAACTAAAGATCAAAAGGTTTGCAAATTTCAAAACATAGCACACTTTCTTCATTAATCTTTGACAATTTATTAATAAATTTTTGATTTGACAGAGGAACTGGATACAGAGCCATCAAATTATTCAACTATCTCCCGGTTGACCTAAATTCCATTGGGAGCATTTAAACTCAAAACAAAGAAGGATATGTTTAATCTTTGTTTTTATTTCATTGAAAAATATCATTATGTTCCTTGATATTTGAGTTGTCTAATTCCAATATCCGCTAACTCCACACGGAACATATTTTCATAAAAAACAAAAAAGTGTATTTGCTATTCCCGAGTAACTGTCTAAATGAATTGTAATTATTCCTGAGAGTATTCGTTCGTATGGGGGCGACAGCTGATTAACGGAAAAACAGATTTAAACAGATTCAAATTGGTATATAACCCTGATTTATGTAATTTCATTAATAAAAAAGGAAATAAACATACATTCAAATATAAAAAAATGGATATAGCGGGTTTTGAAGGAAAGGAGCTGGCGGATTTTGGAACAAATTCGGGAGCTGGCGGTTTTAGACAAAAAACAAACAGAATGAACTCGGAGAATTGACACAGACTATCTAAAAACTGATATAGGTAAAAAAAGTGGAGCTAGTTTGTTTTGGAATTATACGACTCATTTGTAGAATTTTTTTGTGTTAATTTTGTTGTAACAATATTTATGCTGTCACTGTTCAGTAATGAAACTTAGAAATTGTGTCTGTCAATATCTCTTGTAGATTCAATGATGTCAATAATAATAATTATTAATATGAATCATAACTGATTCTCTCTAGCGGAGATATATTTAGTATTAACATAGATTCAATAGATGAAACAATATCAATCAAATTGAAGAAAGGTCAGGCCTTAACACCGAGATTTCGCTTTCTAGTTTACAAATTTCATGATAAAAACAATAAATAATATTCACCATGATCATACTCTGAATAGTCATTTCAACGTAAGCAGTTTTTCTATAACCGCCCTAGGCTTTATCATAATCCTAAATAACGTAAAAATGTGTTCTTGATTTCATTTTCGGTGCTGGTTTGTTCCATTTCCATCACAATCTTAGATGGTGTAAATCTGGGTTTCACGATCCGCAACTTAAAAAATCATTGAAGAAACATATTTGTAACTGCTTTGGAACTATATTCAATCACAGTTTTGGCTGTATTTCTTGATTCGCAACTTTGAAACAATCAACTGAACTATTTGCGACTAGTTTAGTATCAGGAATATTATTAAATGAAATTATTCTCAACATTGAAGCATATCGAAATGGAGTCCACACAACAACCGATCCATTTTGTGAGGACCGTCCTGATAACATACAATCTATAAAAAATTGTTACGGGGACTGTCCCTACAAAATACGTTAGATAAAAAAACGTTGCAAGGACCGACCTCATAAGCACCAAATGTCCCCATAATATACGAAAAATCCCACACCACGTCCTCATAACTGACATATATATATATGAACCAAACAAACGAACAGAAAAAAGAAACATAAAAAATTGTAACTGTCGAATTTTTACGGCGGGAAAATGCTGAATACTAGGTGATGTTCTCTTGTCTTTCTCGTAGTCATGTAGGAATGAATGAATTTGGCTCAAATTATTAATATCTGTTCTCTTGGTCATGCAATGACCATGCAATAACAAAGAACATTGCACGAACAAAAAAACATATCTTGACAAGTCGAGCCAAATTTATGCATTTCTACTCAAACACAAGAAAAATAAGAAAAATCGCCTAGTACTCAGAATTTTCCCACATGACATGTCAAAACTTGACATATTAAAAAAAATGCAAGTTTTTCATTTCTGTTCGTTTTGTTCCAGTTTCTTTATTATTTTCTCGTTCGTAAGTGTTCAGGACCAGTATCTCTACTTCATACCTGTCCAGAAGCATAAATACTGGCACAGAACAACAAAGTGATCACTGTTCAATTGGAGCTGAACAAAGGAAAAACAAAGTAGGTGACGAGTGTTGGGAGGTCAGGGAGATTAGAACCCCACTGTCGAGTTATGTAAGTTCAATTTCATGTGGTTCTTGAGAAGGTACTTAATATTCATGTATAATGAAGTGGATACAAATGAGTTTCACACCGTGGTTTATATTGGATGATGAATAAAAATTTCATTGATACGAATATTCCCACCAAAGCAATCTAGATTTAACGTATTGCTGAACGTTACTACATAGATAATCAGTTCAAAATGGGTAAAATGGCTCATTTCGTGACTAATTGTATGGTTATATATTCCACATAATTTGTCATGAGAATATTCATGCGTTTATAAATATTCCAAATAATTATGCGTTTAGCACATGCATGAAGATTGCAACGCTATCACAAAATAAGGGGATATTTATAGTTTACTTCGTATTCTCCTACCAACATGATGTGAATTATTCCAAGAGTATTCTGATATAACAAACACTAGGATTGACTGCAAAATATATTTTCGGAATCAGGATATACGGAGAATATTGGTGTATTCATACAACAATTCAGAAACATATTCAGAAGTATATTCTTTATAGGATACTCTGAAAATTATGGAACGTAGTTTATCAAATAATAAACTTTGTGTTGACAGTCATTTGTTAAAAAATAATATTCCGAAAATATGTTTTCACTCGAATTTGAAAACAATGTTGAATTTACTCTAATTACAAATAAGGTTGAATTTAAATTACTCGTTGCGTTGAGGGCAAAGAGGGTAATGCCAATGATGAGGGCATGCAACCTGTTGGCAAGTTACTCTAGCCTATAGTATCTTGGTTGTAAAATTACCTATCGGCATTTATCGTGGTTTCTATAGATATCTTGTCTATAGGATACAATAGAAAAAATTATCAAACACCTCGGCAGAGTGTGTATATCCAAAAGGCGATAAAATTATGTAATTGCGTTTTGATCACAGAGTTATGAATTTGAAAAGCATTGAAGTTGGAGAAATCTGCAGGGAAAATGAATAAAAATAATCAAATTTCGACTCCATGAGTTTTTCTAGAAAATTTGTTACTTTTTATAAGATTAGTGCATGATTCTCTTTCATTTTATATAGTCACTCACTCAACACTCAGTTTTTTTGAGGGCAAAATACCAACAGTACAGAAAAATCTTCGAAGCACTCTGAAATCGGTGCCTGTGTAAAAGTAGTGATTCACATTGTATTTGAATCGTTGCAGATCAAATCCATTTGGAAAAACATTCTCAGGAAGTTTATTCCACATAAACGCAGTTCTCAAAATGGAAGAGTTCTTGAACAATGAAGTTCGAGCCAGGTGAACCTGGCCCTTTTCTGAATCTAATCCAGCAGTTTCACGGTTTGCTTAGGGGCGGAGCTCCATACATGAGAACAATACTCCCAAAGAAGGTCTAATCTGAGCTTTATAGAGCATCAAAAGTTGCTGAGGTGTTTATTTCTGATTCTTTGATTGTGAAGTTCTTTGCTTCATTCATCCTAAGTCGATCGGTCGGTAGCGGAGCGGTTCGACGTGGGTGCTTTGTTCACTCAGTCAATCGGCCGATGTGTGAGTCGATGTTTCAAGGCACAGGCTGAAGGCTCGACTTTCACCTGCTATCGTCCAACCCGTGTTGGGAATCACACGTTGAAAGGTAAGACGTCATTAGTCCTTAGCTCGCACAAGTTTTGATTTCTGAGGGTTGTTCGTAGAGGCGCGATGGCTGGTAAATAGAAAGAGCATATTACAAACATAATTTTTTTATTTCATCAGTTCGGACTTCCATTGATTGGGTCCAAGTATAACATCGGGACCTGCTTCAGATCTGGGAACACTATCCGTAGCAGCCTCACGAAAACCAGGCCACCAAACGCAGACTGCGATTCCAAGAATTGCATTTACCGGATACCCTGCGAGTGCGGAGAATCATACATCGGTGAAACTAAGAGGCCATTGAAAGTTTGCATTGCTGAGCACAGCGAGGAGAAACCAACCTCCCACTCAACAGATTTGTAATGCCAATCTTTGCGTGGCTTAGAATATTTCCCAAAATTCCTCGGTAAAGAAGATCCCAATGGAGACCTTACGGTGACTATGTAAATTTCTGGATTGGTTGTTAGTTATAGATCCAGTAGACTAGCATATTCTACATCACGGTCAAAAATCCTGGTTGGCTCATTTATAATCAAAGTAAGTCCATTGCTTATTGCAGAAGCTTCAGCTTCGCGATCTTGTTCGTCTTGATATCTGAAAATTTAAGCAATTCAATGATGTGGATATTGATGTTACCGACTATGGAAATTTCGGCACTGGGATGATTGATTTGGAGAAAGTCGAAGAGTGTTTGCAATTGAAGAGAATAGTGCCCTATATCGTTTAGGGTCGATAAACCCAGCATGTAAATTGAGTGATCTTCTGAAATATTATTTTGAACCACATAACATCAAAGTTTTGGGGTTCCAGCATTTCCTCTTGTTGACAGGAGAGATCGCTTGTGATAGAAAACTATATTTCAAAGTTACGTCCGAATCGAGATGGAAATCATAGCAGGGATATAGGAAATTGACGAGGTTTGTTGAAACACTGACTTTGGTTTCTGAGAGTGGAACAATATGAGGACTATCTGTTTGCAGATGTTGGTGCACTGATGCTGCAGAAATCCATTTTAAAGTTGTTAGTGGGCCTCTTGACAACTGCAGTTACCATGGTATTTTCCTGTGGACTAATGTTAGGAAGACCCTGCCAACTGTCGGAGATAGCGGCTTCTGAATAACTTTTGCAGGATGATGTATTCGAATCAGCCCCCACCCGGAGATCCAATTGGGGAGTTATTTTACGTCGAAAGTATTTTGATCCAAAGGTAACCATCATGCAATTTTTCGTTATCATGTCATCCTCGAAACCGGAAATAGCGGCACAGCAACGAAACGTTAGCCCGAAAGCAACATCACGCTGCTTAATACGTTGCCATGATACGAGTGTTGCCTTTTATATTTTGGGATTATTGAACAAAAACAAAAATTAATCGAATGAAATCACTATATGGTTTTTCAAAATATTCCCCATGAAGATCTATACACTTTTGAATGCGTTTGAATCAATTGTCGGAGCACTTTTGCCACTCTGATTGAGGTATCTCCAAAACATGCATTTTGAATGCAGCAACCGCTTCTTCAGGTGTCGAAAAACGTTGACCTCTCTGTTTGTTTTTTACGTGCGGGAATAAAAAGAAGTCATTCGGGCCAAGTCAGCGGATGACTCATCAAATCGATGTTTTGGGTGCTCAAAAATGCAGTTGTTCGAGCCGATGTGTGAGAGCACGCATTGTCGTGGTGAAGAGTGATCCGTCTTCGGCGGTTGGTTTTCCTGATTTCTTGGAGGACAACTGGCAAACAAATGGTTATGTACCACTCAGAATTGATTGTTCTGCGTTGTTCTGATGGTACGGTTGCGACATGTCCATTTTTTCCGAAAAAACAGGCGACCATTTGCTTGGAAGTACTTCGTGCGCGAACAACTTTTGTTGGATTTGGCTCTTCTTGAAACACCCATGCAGTCGACTGCTGTTTATTTTTGGGTTCATACGCGTAAATCCACGATTCACCACCTGTCACGATGTCATAGACGTGTTTCGAAGCACCACGATCGTATTTTTTGAGCATTTTCGTTGACCCATCGACACGAGCCTTTTTTTTGAGCGATTGACAAATTGTGTGGGATCCAACTCGAACAAATTTTTTTGACAGTCAAATGTTTATGCAATATTGAATGTATGCTGGGCCCACTAATGCCTAAGGTTGTCTCAATCTCACGATAAGTCACATGACGATCTTGCAATATCAGTTCGAGCACAGCATCAATGGTTTTCGGAACAACAACTGTTGTGTGCAATAAATAAAAATTTCTGAATATTTCAACTGGGCCACCCCATCCTGGGGATAAAAGGGGCGCGTTTACAGTAGAAAATTTATTTTTCATTACTGTTTCTCCATACTGCTACATTTTCGGAAGCTGAAATTTTGTATATGGGTTTGTTATATCTTGAAGATGTGCAATAAGTAATGATTTTTGAATATCTCAACTAGGGCGCGTTTACATATGAGAACTGCTTTTTCATTACTGTTTCTCCATACTGCTACATTTTCGGAAGCTGAAATTTTGTATATGGGTTTGTTATATCTTGAAGATGTGCAATAAGTAATGATTTTTGAATATCTCAACTAGGGCGCGTTTACATATGAGAACTGCTTTTTCATTACTGTTTCTCCGTACCGCTTTATTTTCGGAGACTGAAATTTTGTATGTAAGTTAATTTTATATTGTAGATGTGTAAAGCGGAAGGATTTTTTTAATATTTCAAGTGAGGCGCCAGCCGCGGCATAAAAAGGCGCATCCATAAAACAAAATTATCTTCTAATCACTGTTTCTCCATGGTCTTGAATTTCCGGGGGGTGAATTTATATTTTGTATCAGCATTGCACCCGTGCGAAGCCAAGAATGAATTAATATTTTGTCAACGCATTTTGAATACTGCCAGGATGAAATTGAAACAATTGAAGTAATCGTTTTCATATTTCAATAATTTTGGCCAATAAATGGGCCCCGCAAGTTTTCTATACCCATCTTGTCAGGAAAATTCAATACCTGGAGATTTTGTATCAATAATTTCTCTTTTTGGATATTCAGTTCATTGTATTTTGGTATGAGCAAGAAGCTGACTCTGTATACGTGATAGATTTTTTCGGTAGGCTTAATCGATTTTGAAAAAGTCAATTGAACTCATGTCAAGATGATTTTGATGCGAAACCCAAAAATTCCTTGAAGATAGCCCTTGAAGAGGCCTGGCTAGCTTGTGAAATCCTGAAGTTTCATGGTTGTTGTCACAATGTACCACCTTTATTGATGTTGTTGTTCCTTGGGCAGCAGAATTACAATTGAATAACCGAACTGAGTAAGCAACTTCAAAACAACAATAAATAAAGGTACATTCCAATCTTTCCTTTCCTCTTTGTTCTCCCCCAATGTTCCATTCCATTTCGTATTGGGATAATTATATGTTATGCGATTTTGTCAATTCTCATTCTCAGGTAGTAGGAATGGAATTTGCAAACTCAATCATCTCTACCAATTAACAACTTTCAAAAAAGTTGTCACATAACCGAGTTTTATGAAGGAAATTAAATGATACAATTTTAATATGAATGGCAAGAGTTTCCCTGGTGATCACTGTATAATTCAACATGCTATTTACTTCAGGGAATTGAAAGGGCGATTAATAATCAAAATGACTGACATAGTTTGATGAATAATAAATTTAAATGATGCCGCTACACACCTACTTCATAAAAGTCATACCTACTTTAAATTATTTACTTATTCAACAGAATTTTATTTGTTGAGCTTGTACATTCAAATTGGAAAATGTTCGTGTAATATGAATGAGGAAGTTTCATGTAGTGTAAAACGGCGAGGATACCAATAAGACAAAAAGTATCCCAAATGATGTCAAAAGTTGATGTTGATGTTGAAGTTGAAACGAAACTCATCTCTGAATTATAATATGTCACATTTATGTCACGAATGAATGTATACAGTATACTCAAATATATACCAAAATGTACAGTATATTTCAAGCCTTTTATTATTATTTTTATTTGCTCGGACTTCCATTATCTAATATGATTTAACAATGTGTAGTACAACAATGGAACAAACGTATTTAAAATTTTTTTGAATGTGGTTGAAATCTGTGGAATGTGGTTGTGGTTTCTTGGAGATTTTCACAGGTTCAGACTTCCATTGTCGAAAAAACTGTTGATTAATTCGAAATCTATGAGATTCATGTCTAGATATTCGTACTCCTATAGAAATGGATTTTGTGCTTTTTGCAGGCCTATTAATAAACATTTTTGAAGTAATACTAAATTTATTATTGAAGCTATGGAGTTTCATCGCAACCTATTTTTGAATACACATGCGAATCTTCTGTCTTACTCCAGGGTCTGTTTTTCACCCTGCAACTGGGAGGAAAGTGGTATTGGAATACTCTCCTAGACCCATTCTTTCTGTACCAACCTATCTATATATTATATCAGTACGACTTTCATAATATAACTGATGGAAAATGTTCCGATGAATGAAAAAAAATTATGAAGTTCATGTCAACATGGCTGAACAAGCAAACAAAGTTATTTGTGCGGAGCTGAATAAACTGACAAAGAGTGAAATTCTCAACTTAATTCGTAAATGAAATAGTGCCCACCAGTAATGTGAACAATGATGTACGACGTTAATCCCAAAAATGGAGTGTATTCGACAAGAGTGCATTTTTCAAAACAAAGCGAAAAACTGTGAGTTAGAGTTACTAACGAACCTGAATCTACATTTGGAAAAACGAATTCATGACAAGAAACAATTAATAATTTGAGAATTGATCATACTCATCAAACCGTCACCAGATCGACATCTGACATTCAAAATCAGAATACATTAACAGCAATAAATGGTGAGAGCATTCCATTGCAGAGCTCCTCTTCAGACTCAACCACACCATCTGTTGGTTAAACATTATCTGATGCTTAGAAGAAAGCTATACATCCCATCGAAAACAATACGCATTTGGGAAGAAAGCATCTCCAGTCCTCCCTTATGTCGAAAAGTTCAACGGCCCACTACAAAAAACATAATATCATGGGTAAAAACAAATCAGGCAATATCAAAACAGTACCTCGACTAGGTTTTCTCCATGTGTACAGATTATCCCCTGAAGAAACTTTCTAAAGGTAACTGCCCCTCACATTGATATCCATTGTAAAAAATTGGAAAAGAAGACCCATCAACAGCATCTTTCAAAAGTTATTTTTCCTTGTCACTTGTAAAGGAAATCTATAATCCTGAAATATGGCCTGAAGAGTGTGCGGTATGTCGTTTCATCTTTCCAAAAAACTTACAAACTCAATCCGTATCAACTCAAAGTGCAGTAATAGTGCCAAATAATCCTGCTTCAAACAGTCATGATGTTTTCAGTGTTTTCAGTTTATGTATCCAATGTCTCTCAAATAAGATCAATTTAATTGAATCGGTGATCAGTGAGTACGACTTTTCCTTTTTATTATTCAGTGAACAGTGGATGAGTAAGGTCAGTATTGAGAGCACTATAATTAATAATTTCAGTTCAGTGAGTTGTTGCTGCCGTATCAACCGATCTCACGGTAGAGTTGCGATTTTCTAAAAAATCGAAATTATATCTCTAAGTAGACCACTCATTGCGATCAATGATTCATCTCTTGAAATGGTAATTGAATGCTCTGCAGTTGCTTTTCATAATGAATATTGCATAATTAACATTTATCGGCCTCCCATCAATGATGAGGAAAGTAGGAACACATTCTTTACTCGACTCTCTGAGGTTTCATCCATTGCAACACATAACTTTGAGTCCATACTCTTATGTGGCGATCTAAACATAGATCAATCTATTAATAATTTCGCATCGAAATTATTGAAAGATCTCTTCAGTTCTTACGAGATGATGTCTCTAATGAATGAAAATACAAGAACATTTTCAACAGTAAAGTATATAAGTTTTTCTGCTTTTGATTATGTTGTGTCGAATACACCTGAATTAATTGAAACCACTAATCTTGACCCGGGTCTCTCTGATCACCACGAACAAATCGCTACCTGTCCCTCTTCCTCGGTTCTCAATCCAGTAACGAATGTAGAAAAATATTCTTACAGAAAAATTGATCAGAACTCCAGAAACGAGTTCAGATATTTACTTGCTAATATTAATTTCGATACCAGTCACGTCAACGATGTTGATATCATATTTGATAACTACATGAATGATTTTCTTTGGTGTTTCAATTGCTCGTTTCCTAAAAACATAAACTGAAAAAAAAATTCCATGAAAAGTGAAAAAATCAAATTTTCACATGAACTAAACCTAATGAGAGAGAAGTTGAAGGATTTGGATTGGTTACGCCAGAGGACAGATGATGTAACGGTTAAAGAAAATTATAAATTACTGTAGAGAAACATTGATAAGAAAATTTTTCTCGAAAAAAAATCGCATTATAAAGCAATCATTAGTGAATCGGATAACAAAACGAAAACACTTTGGCACATTGTCAACAAAGTTAAAGGAAAACATAAATCTAACAAAATATTTGGAATTGATTTTAATTACGAGGTCCTAACCAAACCAGAAAACATGACAGTAATAACTGATAAATTGAATGAACATTTTGGTCATCAGTTTTCCACACAATGTACCACAGGTGAATTCAATCCTGCATCAATGTTCTTTGAACCCGTCACAAAGGTCGAAATACATGAGGCTATAAACTCATTGCCGAATAAAAAATCTACGGGTCCGGACGAAATTCCGATTTCAGTAATTAAAGACACTAGTGAAATAATTGCACCAGGTTTCTAGCTTATCATCAATCTGTCCGCATTGCAGGGTAAGTTTTTCTCTAGCCTCAAATTAGCCTCTATAATTCTCATTTTTAAAAAAGGCGATCCAAGTAATAATGAGAATTATAGACCAATCGATTTACTAAGCATTTTTTCTAAACTGATAGAGAAAGTAATGGCCAAAAGAATCACAAATTTTCTCAACATATATCAGGTTTTATGTGACAACCAGCATGGGTTCCGTAGTGGCTTACCAACTGAAACACGTCCGATAGAATTTGTGCAATATGTCAACAACAAAATGGACTCTGGGTAATTTGTGATCTCAATTTTCTTTGATCTTACTATAGCTTTCGACTCGGTCAATATTTCTTTCATATCTGATAAATTGAATAACCTTGGTATCCGTGGCCCAATCAATGAGGGGATCGTGTCCTTCCTCGAACGAAGAAAGTTCATTGTTAAGATTGATGACGTCATCTCGGAGGAGTTTGAAACAGATATTGGTACACCCCAGGGAAGCAAACTCGGTCCTCTAATCTTCCTACTTTTCATCAACAACCTCCCCATTCACATATCTCAAGGAAGGGTGCTTATGTAGGCAGATGATACTTGCTTTACTGTGTCAGATACTTCATCTATAAGACTATCCGATAAATGTCAACACAATCCTAAGAGAGTTCAAGGACTAGTGCTTTAAAAATGAACCTATGATTAATCATAATAAGACGGAATATGTAGAGTTTTATAGCAAACATAGAACACCTCTGTACTTACCGCTCTCATTTGAAGGATATCAATTGAGCCATCCATAATAGTGAAGTTCTTAGGAACAAAATTCGACTGCAACCTATCATGGAACTCGCATGTCGATGTAGTTTGTGGCAAGCTGAACAAAGGTTTTATGTGGTCACCACACTCCAAAACATGCTGGACTGAGAATGTCTGTTTGAAGTTTACTATGTACTGGGGTAGTCCGCTATTTCATATAGTATCGTTGTGTGGAGTCAAGCGTCTGAACTACAAAGAGTGTTTGTGTTGCGAAAACGTATTATTGGACGTATTATCCGCTTATCTTATAGAACATCATGCAGAGACACTTTCGAAAGTTATGAAATTCTCACGGTGCCCTTTATTTATATATTATAACTTTCTACTCACATTTTCCAGAACCTAAACAGCTTCAGAAGGCATTGCGATATTCACATCACCATAAAAAAAAATATCTTACCGAAGAAAATTTGTCACTGCATGCAAAAAAAAGATCCAGAGTATACTGGAATACGTCTATTCTGCCCCTCGAATTGAAAGAGAGAAGACGTCCTGATATCTTCAAACGCAAATTAAAGAAAGTACTGGCCGAAGGATGCTTTTACCCCCTCCGTGAATTAGAAATTTTTTGTGGTTAGTGACTTTCAGTACTGGCCTTCTCATGCTTTTTCATATTTTGCTTCATCTTTGTGATGGTCTCGTGATTTTTCACAGGCCGTGAAGTATGCATCACTGAAATACCCGATTGAAATTCGGTTTTTGACTCGATGTTTCATAACATTCAAGAATGTAATTTTTTCTTAACCATTATTTATGTTTGTCATTTTGATTGTACATATTCATCAAACACAATTTGTGAACTTGGACTAATCCGATCTATTTCTTTTTGACAGGATATGGATGCAATAAATTTGAATTTGAATTTGAATAACCAACTTTAATAAATATTGCTTGATCTGAATAACGATGTATTCGTGTTCGGAAATGAATGTTCTTTCCATCATGAAACTGGCCCATAGGAAAAAATATTTGACTTTATTATAATTGAAGGTTTCCGAGCACAAGAGCTTGAAAGCTCTGTTTGATATCCGTTTCCTCGACTCTATATCAGCAATTTCCGGGATCAGATCACTACGGCCGTCGTTTATTAAAAATTAAAATTCGCAGCGGATATAACATTGAATTTATTCCAGTTTGAATTGAAACTGAGATAACAGAGATTTTTGTAACAATTGTAACACAACAGATTACGAACTTGGGAAATTTTCGAATAATCTATTAATTAATATCTGAACAAACTATCGACAATGATATGAATAATTTTGATCATCATACGAAATAATTTCTTAATAACAAGCAATATTCATCGTAGGTGAATAACAGGAAGTCTCTTTCATCTTCTGAAGACGCAAACTTGGTTGGTGATACACGCGTCGTGAATAATTTTTCATTAGCAGTTATCATCCGGAGCTGATTATGCAAATAAATGATACACATCACTTCAATCAATCGATCAATATTCATTCAGTCATTTCTCTCGCAGATAAAACCAGTTGACCTTTTTTTATTATTGCCAGTAGTGAAGTAAATGAATGATGAGAGTATATCTACTATTTTCCTCTTCTACCTCAGTTCCCTCATAATAACATCCATCAAACACTACTTTAACGTTGGTGTCATAGTTATTATACGAGTAACTGATGAACTGATGTTTCACTGATTCGTATACGAGGATATTTTCCAAAAAAGATGGATGGAATCAAAAATAAAGTATACTCAACCAGAAATCATGTGATTATACAGGGTGTAACTGAATAAGTGTAAATCATTCAAGGAGGTGATTCCTCATCGAAAAAAAAATAGGATATTTCATATAAAGAAATTTCATAGGAGCATTCCTTGTGGAGATACAGCCCCTTCAAGGGAGTACATAAAATTTGTATAACAATTTTTTTCACAAACACTAAAAAGTTACAATATTAAAATCAACCTGACGTTTTGTACTACCAAAAAGACACTTATCCAGAAATTCATTTGGTTTACCCCATGGTTGTAAGGGATGGAAAATGCAACCCCTAAAATTTATTTCCAATGCAACTTTTTGTCTTATTATTTGTTTACCATTTAAAAATTTATTTCCGATAGCCTGTTTCATTCTAAACAAAAAATGTCTCTTGGGTTTTTTGCCCAAAATGAACCAGTTCGCAGCAAAAAATTATTTTACGAACAACTACAGAGATACATCGTCATAAATGCGAAAATACGAAACTAATCTATCTAGTAGGTCGCTATTAGCGATAGTGACAATTAAATTGGTATGACGCTGTCAGTTTGTGAATTTTCGAAATTGAATTAATACTAATTGTGTGTTGTTGTTCTGTTCTTAATTTGTTACTTTAATAATTCACTTGTTATTAAAATGGCATACACAAATGAGGAAATGGCTGATATGCATTACGTTTACGGTCTGTCGCAGGGGAATGGGTTAGAAGCTTCTAGAAGATATGCTGAAATGTATCCTCAACGGCAGCATCCTTCACATAGAATATTTGCTCGACTTCATCAACGATTACGAGAATATGGTTCATTCGACAAAAGAACGCAGGATTGTGGTCGCCATCGAGAAGTACGAACACCACAGCTTGAGGAAGCAGTACTTAATTTGATTGAAGAACAACCTACTACCAGTACTAGAAAGATTGCTTTCCAGCTAAATGTTGATCATATGACGGTATTTCGAATTTTAAAGGAACAACTCTTATACCCTTACCATCTGCAACGAGTACAGGCACTGTTACCGCGAGACTTTCCGAACCGTCTTGAATTTTGCAATTGGATGCTGGAAATGATTAGAAGAAATTGTGACTTTCTGAAGACGATAGAATTCACAGACGAATGTAGTTTTTCTCGGGACAAGATTATTAATTTTCATAATTACCACATATGGGCTGATGAAAACCCTCACGCTATTGTCGAAACTAACCATCAAGAACAGTTTTCTCTTAACGTGTGGCTCGGAGTTATTGGGGATGATTTAATTGGGCCTCATTTTCTACCTCCTCGATTAAATGGTGAGGCATACGTTCAATTTTTAAGAGAAGTGCATCCAGTACTGCTGGAGGAAGTTCCTTTGGGCGTCAGAAGGGATATGTTTTTTATGCATTATGGGGCTCCCGCCCATTTGAGTCAAGTAGCACGTCAGCATTCAACTGAAACATATGCAAATCAGTGGATAGGTCGAGAAGGACCACAAAACTGGCCCGCTCGACCCCCAGATCTCAATCCTCTCGATTTCTTTATTTGGGGCCATTCACAGCATTTGGTTTATCGTACTCTTGTTCGCGACGTAGAGGACTTAAGAAATCGCATCATCGATGCGTGCAGCGTAATCAGAGAGACTCCAGGAATATTTGAGCGAATACGTGGCTCAATGCGCCGACGTCTAGATGCATGCGTAATGTCTGAAAGTAGACATATTGAACATTTACTATGATTTCTACATGTTGTGTGTTTTGTTATTAATAAATTAGTTTTGTTTATTACCCTTTAATCGTTTAATGCAGGTACTACCTACATAATAACAATAAATCCAGTTCACATTTATAACGATGTATCCTGAAATAATTTTTTGCTGCGAACTGGTTTATTTTGGGCAAAAAACCGAAGATATATTTTTTGTTTAGAATGAAACAGGCTACCTATCGGAAATAAATTTTTTAATGGTAAACAAATAATAAGACAAAACGTTGCATTGGAAATAAATTTTAGGGGTTGCGTTTTCCACCCGTCACTACCATGGGGTAAACCAAATAAATTTCTGGCTAAGTGTCTTTTTGGTAGAACAAAACGTCAGGTTGATTTCAATATTGTAACTTTTTCAGTGCTTGTGAAAAAAATTGTTATACAAATTTTATGTACCCCCTTTAAGAGGCTGTATCTTCACAAGGGATGCTCCAATGAAGTTTCTTTATATGAATGATCCTATCTTTTTTTCGATGAGGAATCACCTCCTCAAATGTTTTACACTTATTCAGTTACACCACGGTTCATTTTTTGATGTGTGTAAGATAAGTTTATTTTCCTTCTTCTCATTATCTTAATACACGTAGGTTACGTATTTATTCACTTCCCCAGAGCATTCATATTAATAGGGTTTTCCATCTGAAGCCTCCTAATTTATTTTGATAATTCAAACATGCATTTTGTTAAGAGATTGTTATGGTTTGTGTTCAAACAAGGATGAAATTGAGATGTCGACTGAGTTTTTCTTAAGTTCAAATATTTCATCAGTGAAATCCACTGGAAACTCGTTTTCTGGAAAATGCGAATAAAATAATGAAACAGAATTCGTAGTCAATTATGAATGACTTTTATATAAATCAAATATTTGGTGTGCAGCTGGTGGTTTCAGTTTCGAAAAATGTCAAAAATTTGTAAAATCACTTCTATTCATGCTGTTTTGGTCCACCCTCAGAATTTAAAACTTGTTAAGGATCAACAATGTCTTGTCTTCTATTATGTGATCCCTAGTACAAAAGCAAATATTCACGTATCAGTAAAATGTACGAATATCAATGAAATATTAGTTGATAATGTTGCATTCATCAAACTTCACCAGTATAATCGTCTATCAAAATTGCATACTGGAATGAATATTTGAAAAAAATACAGAAAATAAACGATGTATCAACGATGCGTGGGTGGATAATAAATGCTTTGACTGTTTGAAATAGGCTGAACGCAGGCTATTTTACAAAAATAACTATCAATGAAAGTGTAATTTATCGAAATGTTGTATTTGAAAGACTTGATATCATACTTGATTCAGAAGTTACGATGAAATTCATGTCAAAAATTGATTCATCAAAATCAAATATCTTATACTCGATCAGGAATGATAAATTCAATCTGTAATTCTATTCTCCATGATAAATGGTATCGTTGAGTTTTGCCGATGAACAAATTCTTCAACATATCATCATAATTAGAGGTCTAGAGTCGTGCGGTCTAGGCATCGTGCTGGCCACCGAAGGGTTCGTTTCTCCCTATTTATTCATTTCTATTCCACCCGATTTATTACCTGTGTTTATTGTTAATCGGTAAATTCTCCAATAAAATCGTTGATTCATTTTAGAGGAAATCTCTGTGATTCATTGCGGAAATATGGTATGAACACCTGATCCCCAAACAAACATTCATCAACCCTGAAAGAATGGGGATTATCCGCTGCATTTCAGTGGCCGTTGTGTTTATTTACCAAGCCAATACTTTCGAAGGAACAGTTGTCACAAAACATCTTTCAGAAAATTTGGTTCTTCGTGGATTGAACTCCATAAATAATCGCAATAACAAACTGTAGTAGGTAATATCTCTATCATAGAGTTATTGATGCTATTCAATTTGATGTGGGTGAATTCTATTTTTCACTGAAGTGTGACTTTTATTCAGCTGTTTTGCAATTTCCTTTGTGGTGGTATGACAACTGTTGAAAGCTTCACCGCCAATCCAGTTTCTTCATTAGTAGCAACGATGAAAACTTCAAATGGAAGCATTTTGGATATTTCAGTTTGCATTCTCGTAACTGAGAAAAACCAGGTAAAATTTGAATGATATTGAATAACATTAGGTGGGCTTTTACCATTCAACTAAATTTCTGAAAATTATATTGTGTGCATGTATGGTGGATTTGATTCAATTTGTGATAATTGTCAAAGTTAATCTTCACTTTAGTCAAAGGAAGTATTATTTGAGTTTACTTCAAGCAATAGCTATTGAAATTGAACTGAAAGGGGTATAGTTCATTACGTACTCTCATCGTGACATGAATAGATTTAACTCATCCGTGACATAAAGTCGTAATATTATGAATAAACTGAGTGCTTCATTTTGTTATGTTATCCAGATTGGTGCAGAAAAGGCAATGAAATAAGTGTCTCATTCCGAAACATCGATATCGGCTATTGGTGATGACCGTGTTTCATGTAAGTGAAATTTTATATCTCTCTCATATACTATATTGCGTAGCGTCTCTATGAAAAATGTCTGATTGAATCTCATTTGGAGCACAAACTGAACAGGATGAAGTGATTTTTCTATAATTCAATGTTTACATAAGAATAGTTGTTCCTGAAGTATTTTTTTCTCGTGTAATTCAATGTTTATATGAAAGTTGTTATTTCGAGAGGACTTTTTTTCCAGCTTGTATCCGAGAGTAGCTTTTATGCATAATCTGCAAATCCCTGTAATAAGTTAATTTTGAAATTAATTGTTGTTATTCTTCTTGGTAAGTTTCCCACAATTCCCGTCATTCTCCCTCTGGAAGATTCCCATATTTTTTTATATTAAGAAGAAAAAGTAGAGAGCCAAACCTTTTTGTCTATTAGAATTGTTCTTACAGCAATCTTTCAATTCATAAATTCCGTCGAATTATTCTCTGTGTGATGTGGCACTGCAAAATTTCTAAGAATGCTAGTAGAATAGATTTTATGCATCAGTCATAAAAGTGATATCAAGGTGTGATAAACCTAGTAACCGCGGAAAACAATGAAATCATTTCCACTTATTGTTGCATGTATATTTTCTCCCAAATTCAAAAATTGACAGCGAAAATCTGTCTGTTTAAAATCTGTTATTCCGTTTCTGTTTAACCAGCTATCGCACCCCTACAAACAACCACCCTCAGAGGTCGAAACGTGTGCGAGCTAAGGAATAACGGGGCCTTACCTTTCAACGTGTGATTCCTAACACAAATAGTTGATGAAAAGGTCAAGAAATGCCCAAATTTGAGATATTCATTTTCTCTTCTAAGATTAAATAACTCAAATCTATTGAAAACACTTCTCTCTCACTAGAACGAAAATTACGTCTATTCAAGGTTATTTGTTAATTTTTTGTTGTATTCTTGAGGTTAACATCAACACTAAGCCAAATTTTATCAATTGTCAAATGAAAACTAAAGGGTATTTCATATTTCAATATTCAAATTATATTTCAACACTGTGACTGTACGAAGGCAATGGAAGTTATTTCAAAAATTTTCAGTATCACCATTTTCAACGCAAATCTCGGTTCTTTCTGTGAGAAGTTTTGAAGTTATTCTTTATCATTGCTGTATTCTCAATGCATTTCATTGTGATAGACTGACAACCAGTGTGGAATAGACATTCTTTCAAAACGTACGAACGGAATACAAAATCATCCCCAAGTAGCAACGTCAGTTTCAAATTCAACAGTTAGGCAGGTATTGGTTTCGAGCTTTAAGAGTATTCGTGATAACGTTCTGAACATGGGCATACTGCTTCAACCTACACCCTATTTGTTCATTTCGACAGACAGCAAAAAACGGAAAAAGGGTTTTACAAATCTGCAGAAGTGTACGGTAACGATAAGCTCAATATTGAAACTGCTTATTTATTTGAACAAATCTATGACTGGGAAAAATTTCCGAAATTGACTTAACATTGAAACAAATCCTTTTATTCTTGAACATGGAATTAACACTGACTTCAATCAACTGAAAGAAACAGAATATCGAGCAACTGGGATTTGGTGACAAGAAAAATATTCAGAGCCTTCATTGAAAACCAAACTTTCACAAAGTTTGTATCAACTCAAAGTGATAGCAATTCAAATTTTTAACAACATATAACCACTTCGAAAATGAAACTACGCTTCAATAGAATCCAAACGATAATTTTGAATTTCCTTCTGGGGCTTCCGTAGTACAATTCATTTTACTTGTGATGCACTGTTTGGCAGCTTTGGTGTAGTAATGAATATTACTGAAGTTTTTTCCCGAAACCACACCGTTACCTTCAACACCTCGACACGTGTTTCGATCACCAAGTGATCATCTTCAAGGGAAAGATCAAACTAAATATACGTACAATGTTATCCTTATTCATACCATAGATACCTCTTCTAGGTATCTGCGTTTGTAGTGTCTCAAATTAATTTCACAATATTGCCTTATCTACTAGTCCTAAATTGATTTTACAATGTGTTCTTATGTAATAGTCAGGTAAATCTAATAATTAAAATATCATTTTAACAAGCTATATAGTATACTATTAAGTATTGGTCCATCATCGTTATTCATAATTATTATGTTCACTCATTTCTACACTCTCATAGGCATCTAGATGCCTGTTGTTGTTAACTTGTCTAACTAATATTGATGAACTGAAGTATATGGAATGGTTTTGTTGCAAAGTGGCCGAAACGTGTTGAGGGGTTGAAATAACGGTTTGGTGTTGAGAAAAAACTCCAGTAATATTCAATTTTTTCAACAAATTTATATGTCAATCGTGACACCAGATTCTTTCCAAAACAAAAATTGGAAATGATTCTGATGAGCTTCCATCTATAATCCATGAAATTCATACAGTTTTTGCCATTTTTATCATTGAATTTATTTGTCTTGTGAAAAAGTGCTTTGATGAGTTCAATTTTCTTCAATTAAAATGAATCAACCAACACATAACTCATCACTGGTTGGGGATTTTCGCAAACTATACACATACAAACATAATGTATGATGAAATTATTCGATACTTGATGAAAATCCATAACTAACGTATTCAAAAAGCACACAATTTCATAAAAACGCAATACGTGTTTCGCCATACAATGGCTTCTTCGGGCGTGTCTTTACTAACTATATTCTACATATTTTGAGCATTGCATGTATTAAGCATTGAATATAGTTGACACGCCTGAAGAAGCCATTGTATGGCTAAACACGTGTTGCGTTTTCGTAAAACTACTCAGTGAAGATCTCACAATGAAGTGTTTTTTGAATACGTTGAACATATCATGTGTCTGTCTGTACGTTTGTACACGCTAATCTCAAAAAAATCTCAATCAGTTGAGGCGGTTTTCAATTAATTAATGCGATAAACTCATCTAAACAATCACTGTTTGAATTAATTTATTATATTTCCATTCATTTGGTTGAAGAAGTTGATTCAGTTGATATGAATCAAACTTTGATGGACTATAGTCATAGTTAGTGACTATAGTGATAAGTCAATTATAAGCAAATACATGGAAACTGTTTGTAGCTAGATAATCCGGCAAAATCAAAAACTGAAATCCACGCATTCGTAGTTGTAGGCAACAGATATCTGTTTAAAATCTGTTTTTCCGTTAATCAGCTGTCGATCCCATACGAACGGCAATTCTCAGAAGTTGAGAAACTTGTGCGACCTAAGGCCTAACCAGGTCTCGCCTTTTAACGTGTGATTCCTAACACGTGTGATATACATTGGTAAATCATTTATGAACAGTTCATTTTCTCAACTGAGTTGTAATTTAGTGTATACCAATTTCTTTTTTTTTTAGTACAAAATACAATCACTACAGGAAATTCTTCAAGGATCTCTCAGAGCGGTGCCTGTGTGATTTGAATCGCTGTATAAATATATTTTATTTGTCTAAATGCCCATGTGTATACTCGTATAATTGAAAATTTTCCAGAAATTGATACATTAAGAATATGAATATAAAAAAACCGAATTGAGAGAATGACGATATAGGTTGGAAGTTTCAAAATAAACTGCTTTCTATGGACATCATTTCACTCACCCGTTTTAGCGTCATAATTTTGATTATTTTCACACACTGTTCTAATTTTTGTCGGTAGAAAGCATATCGAAGTTTTGCACTTCATTAGTTCGGACTTTCATTGTCTAATATGATATAAATTGATTTGAAATTCTTCACAGATTCTTTCAGGAATTTCAAATCAATTTATATCATATCAGACAATAGAAGTCCGAACTAATGAAATTCACCACGAAACATTGTTAACCACCTTCAAACAACTAAGTTTTGATGTAGGAGATAGTATATTCAATATGAGGTGTAACTACTCAAAAGCTGCTCAAATTAGTGAAGTAACTGATTTGTTGAATTCGACAATCAGATCTCAAAACTCTTTTGATTCATAGATTTATTTTATTCGTTGTATCAGTAGGGTGCTCTAAATCAATTGGCTCAGATTGCTGTCTGAACATGAAAGATATTTGAGAAAAAAAATTTGGGGTCTTTATCAATGTAATAGAACCAAAACACTGATCACTAGAATTTTGTCTGTGTGAACAAATCCAATTTGGAGGCTGTTTTCACACAAACAAGTATAATGTTATGAGGTTCATTCAATAGTTATTGTCGTCTGATGCATTTCAATCAGTCCATAATTCAAGTCAAACATTCACTGAAAAAATTACTTCAAATATAACGTTGAGTTGATTTTGCTGAATCTTGGCAGGTAGAATAAGAACCTCTGGCTTGAATTGAATCTATCGAAAATATTTCTTTTCATACCAGAGAAAAAATACTGTAGGCCGACGCGCGTTTCACTAACCAAGTTAGCATCATCAGGAAATGACCTACACTGCTGCATTTGAATCATTATATGAAATGTATCCATTAATAAGTCTTATATAAAATATGATTTGGAAATGTGTTAGTTCACCAAGATAGTTTCTGTTGATGCTATTTTGGTGAACGAAACGCCCGTTCAGAGGCAGTATTTTTTGCTCTTGTGTGGAAAAATGTGTTTTCGATTGAATAAACATGTAGTTTGTGATACTATTCTCTCTTCAATCTAGATAGGCGAATGCGTGAAAACATTTTGCTGCTACAAAATCTGAGAAAACCGAAATACTAAAGTCTTCGCAAACAATGTCGAGGACAACAGCTATTCTACATCACGTATTGATGATAAACTAGTCTATTAAGCGAATCGATTGCATAATGTTTTGCTAGAAAAAGGACATTCTTCCCAAATATGACTGAGTGGCTTATCACATACATCATATGAAGAACGGTTCGATTTGAATTTTTCACTTATTATGGGGATGTGAATGCAAATGATTGATACGAAAACATCATGATGGATCAGTTGAAAAATAAATTCATAATTTAGTTATCAGCTATCGCCCCCATACGAACGACAACTCTCAGAAGTTGAGAAACTTGTGCGAGCTAAGGACTAACGAGGTCTTACCTTTTAACGTGTGATTCCTAACACGGTTGCAGAATCATCCCAGCTTCAAACAGATAAATTCTCTCAAGAAAAATATCTGGTCGAGGCAGGAATCAAACTCACGGTCTTCCAATCGTGAGTCGGGCACACTACCACCGCGGCCAATTCCACAACAATAATAATGAACCACTTTGGGAAACGCATACATGCGTTGAGATGTTTTCAGGAAAATATTGTATTCCAAAAATATTAGAATACTCAGTGATTATGCCATGATTAATAATAGTAATGATAGTACTTGTTTTTATCGATAGGAAACAAAATACAAAGAAATATATATATATATTTATATGGGTGCGATATTTTCTC
>NW_019289683.1:135912-170058 GCF_000500325.1 Leptinotarsa decemlineata
GTGCTGCAGGTTTTTCCGGGTTTTCCTGCAGCTGAAAAAGCAAATGCGCCACTGGAATCAATGAAGTCGCCCCGGAGCGCCAGTTAATTTTTATTGTTGTTTTTATTTTATTTTTATCGTTGTTTCGAAAAGTATATATTCTGTACAAATTATATTTTCTCTATCAGCTACATACACCGTAGGTTCTGATATATGCCTGCTGGAAAACAACTACTTTCCCGGCTAATACCACGTTTAAGTTAATACATTTGGATTTACCATCAATATTCGATCTGAATGCAAAATGTATACGTGAATACAAAAAATTACTGATTAACTGGACTCCGCAGTAGTTCAAATTACGCAGTAAACTTACGATCATTTCTAATATCAAATCAATCTAGAATAATTTCATGTGACATTTTCTGATTTTTCGCAAATTGTATTCATTTTATGCATTTCTACTGTGCTGTAAAATAGGTCAGCCATAAACAGGCTTCGATAATAGTATGTAATTTTTTCCCAACAGGTATGTCAATATCATTTAAATATTTCATTAGTATTTTCCATTCAATACATGCCTTTTCCGGTATTCCCTTCAAAATAACGGCAGATCCAAAACGAACATTACTCGTAAATACCAGGACTGTAAAATTCTTTCCGACACGCAATTCAGTAGACTCAGTCTTGTTAATCTGATGACGCCTGCTTGGTTGAAGAAATGCGTCTCGAGAAAAGTGTCGCAGTTTTGGTGTTGGAAAGCAGTGCTCGTTTCTGATTCTTCCATTGTCAGAGGTTCAGTTATAGCAGACATAAAAATCCCGAATACAATACCTTTTTCCAGAGTTTCCTAGAGAACGTTTCATCCGGTGAAAATGACCGACACATATTCGAAATTGAGAAATGAGAACGACAACCTACGAACAATGAAGAGAAATCTTTCGGCCATCACTTATCTCGATGTGGCATCATGTTTTACCCGGAACGTGCGAATGCCGAGAGTAACCACTGCGGCACAAGAGGTGGTAGAGCCGGGAGGGTGGTAGAGCATTAACGGTTGACATTCTGCTGCGTGTTGTTGTTGGTTATCGATGCAGCAGCTTTGATAGTAAATAATATTCATGGATAGGAGGGCCAAGTCCATAGTACCATGGCACGGTAGCTACCCTTCATACACTTATAGTCTGGTTTACAAGTGCCTGTTCGCAAAATTTGAGTTCGCATTAACAGAAAAGAATGATGGAAGTGTTGTGCAAACACAACTTGGTTCATTTTGAAAGTTATGGACAATTTGGTAAAACAAAAAAAGAGAAGTGAGTTCTTTGCGCATATATCTGAAACGAATACATATATTCAAAATCTTAACAAAAGATCATTTAAGATAAGAAAATTCTCCGAAGAAACTATACGATCAATATTTATAGTTTAGTAAGCGGTGAAAATTCGAATAAATGGAAGGTTCTATTCGCGCACGCGAAGCTCGAATAAATACAGTTTCAACCGATCAGATGTGACCATTTAGGAAATAAAAAATGGGTTCTTGATAGATAGCCGAATGAACAAGTTATCAAAAATGTCTATTGCAATTTGCTTTNATGATTTGAAAAAACTCCCCAAAAGTTTATTTATTACGGATTTTTTTATCAACTATCTATTTCTGGACGAAAATATCACTATTTAGAAGATTTTTTTGAACCGCAAGGCCGGACGATCAATTTTCACTTTCTATCTTCCAACACGTTAAAAGATAACATTTCGTTAGTCCTCAGCTCGCACAACAGATTTTTTTTTCAAATACTTCGGTTGCTCATTCATATTTGAGAAGTAATAAGTTCAGAAAAAAAATTCAAATATTTCCTCAATGAATAATTTGCTATCCAAAAAATATTTACACATTGCTCAAGTAGTAAACAATCAATGAAAGTAATTGTGTATCATTTTGTGAGAAAAAAAATCAAATGGAATAATTTCCTAAACTACACCTCACGATTTGATCTCCACAAACTTTATTTGAAAAATATATCACATGTTTCGCTAACACAGTAGCTTTGTCAGTAGTATTCAAGTCACAGTTGAAAAAGCTACAGTGTTAGCGAAACATCTCGCGATATATTTTTCAAATAAAGTTTGTGGAGATCAAATAGTAAGTTGCAGTTTATGAAATTACTATGGATCTTCATCAAGTAACGGTCGAATCAATCAGAAAACAAATGAAATAGATTTCCACAAAATGACACATGGCTTTTCGAATTCATTTTATCAGTATTTGAAAAAAGTGAAGTATGAGAATGTATTTGTTTTGAAATATTTTCATCGAACGAATAAATACAAAATGAAAAAATATCCAGTATATGTATGAGCAGTAACAATAATAATTTTGTATAGAAAGTGATGTCGTGGTATCGATTTTTCCTGCCAAAAATGTATCGTTAATGGACAAATGCGTTTCTATGTGATAACACTTTTTGCAATAATATTTGAAATTCAAATGTTTTAAAACATTTTTCAAACGATGAAAATTAAAATTAGGAAAATTTAATATATTCATGCAGATTCCATCGATCAGATATGGAAGCAATCGGGATTATTCAAAAGAGTTTCCAAGCTTCCATGCTAACATCTCTGAGTCTGTTCATTTAAAAAATGAGTAACATTTTTTTCCATCTTACTCATAATATTTCCTAGAGCCTATAAAAAATAACACCAATAGAGGGAGAAAAAATACAGGTTTCCATTTCGAGAAATATCAAAGACTATTTTTTCTTAAGTTAAATCATTCATTTACTTTTATACTTTCAGATTTTTTCGCGCAACTTGTCTCAAATCGTATATTACTGTGAAAAACTGCGAATTGAATGACACCTTAATCATAATTTTCTGTAAAAGCAATGAACGAGTGATTAGATACACGACACATTTGGACTTCAGGGCTTCATTGGGATTAGTTAGAAGGTGAACATACCGAAAGTACTCGCCCTTGGGAGGTGGAGATTGAGTGGGAGGACGGAGAAGTTTATAATTTTCAGTTCGTTGATTATACCTGGTAAACGATGGAATCTGGAAAAACATGAACTGTACGAAAGTGAAAGCTGATCGAATTGTCTATAAAGTTGATGATAATAATAATAATTAATGAGCTTTATTCATTGACAAAAGTACATTGTTTATAAAGAAGAAGTGAATACAAAAATCAATGGAAGGGCAAAGTTCAGCCGAGGCTGTATTACAACTTTCTATACGATTTTGACTAAGTCTCAACAGTTTTCAATGTAAACTTAAAAAATAATCAACAATTTTTTGGAAAATCATTTTCATCTAACTTTTGCTTCCATTGAATCTTCACTTCTGTTACCCTTTGCAACTATTTCACAGAAACATCCTCAAGAACAAAGTTGTTAGGCATCGAATATACTCCAACATTTGTACTTCATTCTCAATATTACCTTGATTGTATCATTCATTTTAGCTTTTTTATTATTTCGACTCCGTTGTTATCACTACCCCATCATTTCAAAGTGTGATAAGGCAGGTCGAAGTTACCTCTACACTAATCCAAAATAAGCACTTTCCTCTATCACCAGAAATGCAATACTCTTGTCAACGTAAATTTCACCAACCAAGTTAACATTTTCATCCCTTTTGTGCATCGAACAAAATTTATCTTCAAGATTTCATCAGAAACAGCATCCAACTTTGACCGTTTTGCAAGTGGTTGCTTAGTCCGCCTTATCCATACCCAATATTTGACGTTTCGCCAATAGGTTCCTATTCTTCACTCAGGTATACGTAATGGTACATCCAAAATACTCCAGTTGAAGGGAGAGTCGATAAACTAGGCTCCGTATTTGCAGCTGCCTTCATAAATGATTCGTGGCGAGTTTCGTTGATGGATTTTTGTATGGCTAGGATGCTTACCCTGAGAGGCAAAATTACAGATATATTTTTTTCAAACTCAATTCGATGCACTTTTTAATGAGAATCATCGACTCATTTTGCGATCTGTTCATGTCTGTCTATGCAATATCAAAGTCTGCACAACCCGAAATTCAAAACGTATTTATCCCACTTTTCCACAGCTGCGTCATCAGCTCTTTCCTCAGGTACCTCTCATGATCAAATTTGAAAAATAAATTCTCTCATTTGACTTTCAATTCACTATTCAATCTGATATTCATTTGAACACATCGCCTGAGGCAATCTCGTTGACTCTATCTAGTTGATTCTGTGTTCTATGTTGTGTTAGGGTACCCATCATCATGGATTCTCCAGGCAAATAAGGTTCTCAAAATCAACGTACCTATCCATTTTTGTGAACAGTGTAATAGTGCAAACTTTTCCACTTCCTTCGAAGGTATTCATATCACTATTATTACATTTTATGAATCCCCCGCGCTGGCTCTATCCGTCTAAGCGCGAAAAACTTGAAAAACTACTGAACGGATTTTCTTACGGTTTTCACTGATGGGCGTAATGATTCAAAAGGAAAGTATGTGAAGAGATTTTTGATGTTTCATGTGAAATATGACGAAGATTTTTCACGACATACTATTCTACTTTCATTGGTTTAGGGAAATGGTATATAATGATAATAATACATCTTTCTTCACCATTAAAATACAATTGAAACAAACAAAAAGAGGAAAACAACTTTCAGTATAAAGGTGAATAGGCGGAGAATAGGCTGTTTTCCAACTCAACCTGGCAATAGCAATAATTAAACAATAACAAAGAAGTCGAGTTAACAGTGATACTGACATGATGAGATCACAAAATGTATCCAACCGTTGTAGAAAATTTCTTTTTGTAATGCCAAGGTCGGGAACGAATAAGACACTAGACAGTTGGATAGTACTTTACTTTTTTTTTATTTTTTTATTGTGAGATCTAAACTTATGGAGTAGTTGATTGTAATGTTCAGGTGCATTATACGAGTAGAAAATGGAAGAATTGTGTTCGGGCATGACTAAAACAGAACTGTTCCTCATGGTGAAACTGTTTATTGTTGAGAATGTTCCAAACCCCTTCAGTCTATGTCTATTTTTTAAAGAAAGCTCAAAATACCAATTTCATGAATATGTTCATTGTAATCAGGAAGACATTATCAATGTTGTATAAATTTAGTGTTTTTTGTCTTGTTTCGACATGATAATTGTCGAACAATTTTCAGAAGAATAGGACAAGGATATATTTTTATTTTGAAAAATCGCCTCCAGACATCTGGATCATCTTGGTCAAAACAATACAAAACAACATATGCCTCTTTTGATAAGAATAATTGTGTCGGGTTTTGAAAAAAGTAGCGTTACAACAATTAAATTTACTTTCTATGAGGAGTTCGCAAAAGCAATTTGATTTTCATTCTCAATACTGAACGGAAAATAAGGATGGTATTTCGAATTTTTCTCTGCCATATATGCTATCGGCTTGTGATATATTATCTGACTGAGTAAGTTGAAGTAATTTTGTATCACCTCATGTGCACGAAATGATCTAATGTATATTGTTTGACGTTTGGCGATGATTCTTTCCTTGAATAGATGAATACTCAAAATTTCTTCGACCAGTAAAATGTTGACCAGCTATTTAGGCAACTGAAATTCACACTAGAGATAGGAATACCAGACAGCAGACTTCGTATGTATTCAAATTCATTAATGCTTTCAATATAATTCTAAGTGAACACCTTTTCCAGAATAAAACAAAAAATCTTGCATTTGAATCGTCCCATCTCCCATCTTATAGTACAGTGGTACACCAGTGAAAACATTTCAGCAGAAATGAGTTACTCGACCACCGTGACGTGCAAACAAGACACCTATGACATTTTTTTTACGGACGTTCAGTAATTTGTTACGAACCAACAAACAACACTTTTTTACTCTCGTAATGAAATAATGCGTCATTTTCGAGCTACGAGAAATTTTAGGCCAAAAAAATTACCAATGACCAGAAGACGGCAATGTAGAAAAAAACTTAGAGTTTTATTGAAGCTTCATGAATTTACTTCGAAATACAAATTACTGACCGGAAGTTGCATTTTTATAGCGTATATATACGCTCAACGAATTTGTACAAAAAAATGTGACCTTTTTTTTTCCAGAGCAAAAGTGAATAATTTCCAAAAAAATTTTGGGTACACTACTTTCAAATTTATACAAAAAAATGTGAAAAAGTGAAGAATTTCCAAAAAATTTTCCATTGGAACACTACTTTCAAATGTGTACAAAAAATGTGAATTTTTTTTCTACTGCAAAAGTGAAGAATTTTTTTTAAAATACATTCCACTGTTATCACGGTACATAAAACAAAAAAATAGTTTTGTCGATGTTTTATTCGACTACAAATAACAAGTCCTCGTACATCTCTGTGGCGTCTAGAGACGTATGGAATCTGATAAGTTTTCGAATTTTCCGAAGCAACTATCAGTTGAGATGATTGATACCAGGATAAAAAATAGACATTGAAGACATAACTCGAGATGAGGAATTTCAATTCAATAAGTTTCAATGAAATAATCAGAGAAATAACCAAAGATGTAGAAAAGTGTTTAAATTTGTTCAACAAAATACCAAGAATACATACAAAAAATCACTTCTGGGTATTTTGTTTGCCATACTCCAAAGCATCAGTTATCAAGGTTGATAGGTTAACTCATTTTTCGTTCAAAGTTTTTAGAGGTGCACCGCTGTACTATAACGCTCACTTCCCAGGAGCGGAGGTATTCAGAATGTTCACCTACTAGCTATTGTCAACTAAGCCTTGAAGTCAAAAAGTCTCGTATATTTCACGTCCCTTACAACATATCTATTGACTGGACTAACTAGTTAATGCTAAAATTGACGCGCACGCCAATAGACCAGGGTAGACGAGCGCCGAAGCCAGAGCTTTGCCGCAGTTGAAGTCTCCCGCCGTTCGCAATAGTACGGCCACTGTAGCGTTCCTCCCCGACGTCCTACCACCCCCCATACAACGACGGCATGAAACAAACGCGCTTTCTGCAGTCTTCGAATTGCGGGCCGCGAGGCTAGTGTGGCCGCCTCCGAATTTTCTCCCAACGCGATAGCGCGCAAACTTATCCAAACTTTTTATCGAGGCTTCGAGAACATTTTTTCCGTATATGTGACTTCAGAACGTTTGTTAACTCTTCACCGAAACAAATTTTTTCCGGTCACTCGCTAAAACACAAATCGGCAGTATGTTGACCATGTCCACTCTGATGATGCCCGCTCCCAGTATGACCACGGCCACGATGTCCTCCCCGGGTCTACTACCAGTGCCCAGCAAACTAGAAGTGGCTGGAAAAATAACCATCAACCACAGTGCTCCCACCAACAAAGCAGGTACACGTCAATATGTAATCTATTTCAATGGTATATGCAACATGTGGTAGAACCACCCTTGACGCATCAGCAGTTTATCCTCACCTACTTCTCCAACAAAGGAAATGAATATACTGTATCGAATGTGGGTCAACTTTGCTATTTCAACTGCGGTAAATTGTTTGTTCCGCAGTCATGTAAAGCATTGAGTACATAATACAGCACAATATTCATTTAGTAATATATCATGTATGAGTATGCTGGGATGAGCAAGAGAAAATTGTTATTTATTTTGTTGAATGCGGCTATGACATCTGCGGCGCGACAGCTTTCTTGAGACACGCTGCAGATATCGCCAGCCTTTATATTTCCATTCTATCGTCTAAACACCTGCAACACGCTTATAGTCGCTTGCGCGTCTACAACATTTCCCTTTCGATTCTCGCATGTTTAAAATTCTCCTCCGTCCAATAACCACCTGATGAAATCGACAACGCTCTTCTGGGAATTCCTTCTTTTTTTCGCGGAAAATTGGATGATGTCTCATAGTCGAATACCAATGCGGGATAGTTATATTTTTTTATGGTAACTGAGTTGATTATTAGTCGAAATGACGAAGTCTTCAGAAATTTCTACCATTTTGATGATTTTTTGAGAAAGTTTTTTTTTTCGAATTTTTTATTGTTTTTTAGTTATATTATTCAAACAATAAGTATGATCCTGTTGAAAATTCAGTTTTGCAAACATATCAATACATAACTATTACATTGAAATTTAAGTAGTTTTTTGAAGATAAAATAATAATGGAACTGAAGCGTCTCATATGAATCTTAAATATGTAAGTTGAACTTCAGTCGATAATTCATTCGAGAGAATACATATCCCTGTTGAATGCAACTGAAATAAGTTTATGGAAACAGTAAAAATAGTTTTGAGTGCACTAGTCGTCTGTGCAAAAAACTGACGAATATTAATATTTTCTCCATCCGTTTTCTTTAATAAAAATGAAAGTAGACTTATTTTTGATAATGATTTGAAGTTACCTGCAGCAATTGGAACTTGAATGTTCGAAGAACCAAGTGAAGAAGTGCTTCTCAATGAAGGTATTGATCGACGTATTCTAAAAACACTTCATTGTGTGATTTTCACTAGACTAGTCTAATTATTCTTGATAAAAGTTTGTGCATCCCCTAAAATTAAATATACACCAACAAAATATAGCACAACACACATAATATTCGAGGAGCCTTCAAATATTTGATGTTGTGACAAGAGTAAAGTACTCTCATTTTGAAAAATCTCGGGAAATGTTATCCATGAATGTTGTTGAGCTTAAAAAAATACATCTGGATTCAAAGTCATGGCCATCTAAGCGAAGTTTTATTTTTTCAACATTTTTTAGAATTTTGTTGGTGTATGTTTAGTTTTAGGGGATGTACAAACTTTTATGAAGAATAACTTTTTGTCAAAAAACCCCAAAGTATGCACCCATATGGTACATACGTTGGGTATGACACTGTTTGATGCAGCATTGAATTGTCAATTGGGTATATCTCTGAAAACACTATTCTTCTGCAGAGATTGCAGCGAAATGAAATATTGAAAGAGTTCACAAGAGAAAAGTAATGCTCTAGTACAACCTGGAATATTGGGTTGGCGAAAAGATCGCTCTTCAAAACCAATCAATACGACGCAACCTGTAGTTGTTTTCTAAAGATTTCTCTTGAGATGCATGTCTTCAAATAAATGGTTAATTGACGTATAAATTACATATCTATGAATTTCCTCAGATGCGTCACTTCCATTACTATCATATCACAAACGACTTCAATGTTGGTGACATAGTTATTATGTACTGCTGTAATAAACAAAGATTATTTTTCAGGGCCACCTGAAACTGAATTTCTTTTATGAATATCTTACATATTAGTCCAGCAATATTCTTGAATAATTCTCTCTTCGCTTTGAATGATATAGAACTCCCCCATGAAATTATTATTCAGTTCGCATTTTCGTGAATTATATCACCACGAAACTGAAAAATGAATTGCATTCAAGTAAATTGCTACGCTCCATGTTATTTCCATTAACATATTTTATAATTACTTTAACAACTGCCAAATTAGTTTCAAACAATGGGAAATATCGGTAAGTTTGTTAGATGATTCCAACGTACAGGGTGTTCATTAAACATGCGACAAAAATTCGAAGGACTATTTCTTGAAGTATTATAAGGATATTTTGTCCTTTGATGATTTTTGATAGGGCGCTTTGTTCGACAATTCGATAATTCGACAATACCAATTGTATTACCAAAAATTACATGTAATGTTTCATAATCTTCAAGAATTGTTGAAAATGATATTGAATCTTCTCCTCATCCACTCCCCGACTTTTTCAAAAACACCAGGATCACTACGAGACATATTATTCAAATTGAATGTCTGCAGCCGTTTGTAGTAATCGAAATGTTGTTGTACCAACGGAATTGTTAGGCTTTTCATTACTTGGTAGGTCCAGTGTAGTACGCTATACTTTTATTTCGGCTACGTTAATAATTTTAAAATCACCAAAATTATTATTGTCGAATATTATTTTTGCCCCGTATCTTTGAAACTAAGCGCCCTATCAAAAATCATCGAAGGACAAAATATCCTGAGAATAGTCCAAGGTATAGCTCTTAATTTTTTGCCGCATATTCAATAAACACCCTGTATGTCTTTGTGGGTAACCTCAAGATTGACAAAATTGTTGTATGTGAATATCTTCACGAAGTTTCAAGCTGTCTCAAGGTGTTTTGATCTCACTCAATATCTCATTTCCATATGATTTATATATAATATTGTAACTATCGTATTTTTGTTTCTCAATTTCCTCAAAATCTAACTTTTTCAATATCAGTTTTCAGTTGTAATTTGAATCATTGAATTTTCAAACGGAAACTCAGTATCAATCTATCAGTAATGCCTTTTTCTACACCAAAACCAATTGCTGTTTCTCAACGCGCATTTAATCTAGTCACCATCATCAGGAGATAACTAAAACTTTAATAAAATGTTTTTAGAGATTCATTTCGAGCCGGAGCTACCAATTCTACTTATCAAATGTTCCTGTTCCTGTTAACCAATTCTTTCTTCAAAACTGTTGATATTTTAGATCTCAAATATTCCAAACAGCGTAAACTCATAGCTGTATTATCAAACACATTGAAACGATTGGAAAAAATTCTCTTCGAAACAATCTGTCAATTCGTATTAATGGAACTTGCTTTTCCTCAACTCTATTTTCATCTCTTCAATACCCCAAAAATACAACTTGATTCAAAACCTTTTTGAAGTACTGACTATTTTACTAATTTTTACCCTGCTATACACTCATTTCAATTAATATTGATGCGTTATCCGACAGAAAATCCAACTTCATATCGGACTTGTCAGGTGAGCAAAAGTTCTCACAAATGTACACTTAAGTGTACATTTGTGAAACCAGAAAAAGACGCTAAAGTCTTTTTCTGGTTTCACACTGGTAGCAGAGAATATATGCCTACATTTCAATTCAGTCAACCTTTTTTCATCGAGCGTGACTTATCGCCACCTGCATTTATTTAGTCGCGCGATAGTTTTAATTTTACGATAACTCCTAAGATTTCAATTGAAGTTGTGTGTTGTGAATGGCAATTGAAAAATATGAATGAAATGCTTAAGGTTACTATACTTCTGCACTCCTGTTAGAAAATCTAAGTTTCTTGGGCATAATGAGACTGAATAGTGCGAAATGTTTTTTGTTCCATTCACATAATAACTGCATCCACCTCTGAAGTTATTAACGGTTCAACAAATGGTATTGTTCCATATGACTCAGTACTTCATGAACATTTGAAAACAAACTACAAATATTGTACTATATAATTGCACTGTACCCAATCTGAATTTATACATTTATACATTATTATACTAGACATCTTGGATATCTACTCATTGAAACAAAAATCATTTCAACTCAGTAAAATCATTTGTTCATCATGGTATTAGTTATTTCTTGAACAATCACTTAAAATAATTTTAACGAATCTATAGAACTTTTTATTTTTCGGTAATACAAAATCTTGCCAGCTATTTTGAAAATATTTAACAACATATCATGTTAGGCAAATATTTCGAAGTATCGGAATTCTTTCAGCAATGTGAGCATACACAAAAAACAACGCAAGAATCTGAATTCACACCATTACTTCCTTCTTAAACATCTCACTTCAGAGCGGAGATTGCTAAGTCGCAGTCATGAAAACCCAAAGATATTTCGTGTTGAATGTGGTCATAAAAGATGATATAAAAACTTCATATTGGCGACACCACCTTAAATTTTTAATTTCGATTTGGAGATTTGTCATCTGGGAACCTTCCAAATTCCAGTTCCATGTCATAAATAACAGAACGATTCCTTATATTGACACCAATATTTTTCATTTTTCTTCGAAATAAGAAATGCCGATATTGGAATCTTGAGAATCTCGACTATAGAAATGAAAGCACCACATATTAGTTAAGATACACTAGGAAAATAGGGGGAATTTAAAGCATAAAGAAAAATAAGTTGAAATATGAATTAAGAATGAAATTTATGACGTCATTATTCTAGTACAAATCCCGACTTTCTGGTCGGAATCCCGACCAGAAAGTTCTGTCGGAACTTGTTAGCATGAGGAATATAAAGATAGTGACCCAAGTTATGAACCTCAAACCTTACTTTCCTAAATTCAATCTAGTCACCATCATCAGGAGATAACTAAAACAAGACTTAATAGAGGAACTAATAATGTCAGATAAAGCTTTGGGGTGTAATGTGTCCTGAAAAATACATATGTTTGACTCTCATCTACATTTGGGTGCTGTGAGTTTCGAACAAGGGAAGAGATTCCATCAATGGAAATGGAGCCCAGGAATGCTAGCAGATTATTATTGGAAACTCAGAAGGGACCTACCAGAAGACGATTATTCACGAAAATCATAAATATTTATTGTACAGTAAGTAATAATTTCTCTGAGTATAGTTGATTTTTGTAATTTTCAGCAAAATATATGCTTTGATGTCAAGACATCAACATGTTGTGTCAATTTTTTTTCATTCATTCAAAGTTTGATATAAGTTTTCATGTGACAAAAACAGTTAAAATTTTGTTGATCATTGTTATCAGATAGACATGGCGAGATAACTATTCTGTTTCCAATGTTTTCAATCGGAGGAAATGGTGAATTCCAGTAAAAAACTGAAATGCATAAATTTTATTAGTACAGCAGAATGAAATTATGACACCAAATAAGGTAATGACATTCGGAAAATAAGTGTATAAGTATTCGATGTCACTATTTTTCGCGTTGGAAGGCCGCTGATTTTTGGTATTTCTTCCTGAAGTTTCGCTGGTGCGAGTGGCTAGCTTCTTCAGAGGTTTATACATCCTGAGTTGATATCATCAGAGAAAAACTCAGGATGTTTGATCATTCGAGGAAGCTAGACACTTGCACTAGCAAAACGTCAGGAAAAAATTCCAAAAATCGACAGCCTCCGAACTCGAAAAATACTGGCACTGAAAATTTTGGCCGCGAAAGCTTCAACCATTTTGTCAGTAGATAGGTACAAGTATATGAAAAATCAAAAAGCAATATCGACTATTATTTGTATGATAGAAATCATAAATATGAAATGAAGAGTTCAAAACTATGGCTTCGACAGGCGTTTAGTTGTCTGCTTCATCTTATGAAGACGCTGAAACGCGCGTCGAAAAGAGTATTACATTTCTGATTTGAGACCAATGTGTGTCTTGGAATAATTCATATTATGAATCATATTTTGGAATTGCAAATTATACTGAGTTTCTAGAGGAAGAGACATTCTGTTTTAAGTTTCGAAACTCAAAGTTATCATCAATATGAAATTGTGTTAGATCTGAAATCAAATAGGGGCACTGAGAAATAAATTCGAATCTGCAAATAATGTAAAAAAATAACACAACGTCTTTATTGATCTGATGTGAAAATCTACAAAGTTTATTGGGGTGGATAGATGGAGTGTTTAGCCTAGACTGGTTTCAGAGTGAAACATCATTCAGAGACATGAAGCTCAAATTATACAGTCTTCAGATTCATTCTGATTTCTGTTAGAGTATTGCTATAAACATGAAATTTTTTACGCTCGTAAAATTTCTCATGAGATGGCGCTGTTACTAGTTAACGCTCTTTCTCTCATATAGAAGTTTCACATATGTAGTGGAGTCGCGTTGAAGTCAATCGAGTCCCAGGCACAATGTTGTTTAGAGTCGGCTCGTTCCTGCTCTGATGAGAGGTGACACCTCAAAACCGGACTGTAGGTGGTCTACTCCGTCAATTTCATCATGGTCTTGCTGCTGGATGAACGAGAATTATCTGCAAGAGTAACCTCAGTTGGGTTTCTTACATAAATATCTGTCGAATATGATTCAATATTCATCGTGACATTAGCCAGGAAAGTAGTTTTCCGGTAGTCATTCACCAGAACCTACTATGTAGGTACATTGGGAGAGATGAATGTTTCGATATTCGGTGTTTCAATTGACTTCAAATAACCCAGTTGTAAATAAAGAGCATTCTCATGATATTTGGAAATATCTACTTCACCGTGCTCAAAATATATATATGAGTCTATACATTCCATTCGCAGAAGAGACAACTCTAGGTATCTATACAAGACAAAAATTTTAATTTTTGTAAATGAAGAGCTTTCTTTTGATATTCAGAAATATCTACTTTGCCGTGCTGAAAATCTATTCATGAGTCTATACAATTCATATACAGAACAGACAATTCTGTCCATATAGGACAAAATAAATTCATTCTTGATTCATTCATATATCGAAACTATATGATTTTTCCAAAGTATTATGCTGCTATCGAGCGAATTAAAAGTTATCTTTCTGTACTGGTTGCAAAATGGTTTTGATTTCAACACACGTTTTACTTATCATTTCGATAACTTACTGAAATTCTATTTTGTGTATTTTTTTTAATTCATTCTAAAACACTTCTATCTGCCCAAAAACGGAAATGTCTCTCAATGAACGTTTTGCTAACTGAGTTAGCATCATCAGGAGATTACTTTTCCATTATTTATTGAAATGAATTGAATAAAAATCAAATGTTTTTGAATTTTCAAGTGCTACATTTCTTTAATTATAAGTTCACAAGATTTCAATCGAAATTTGGAATGAAACTGGTCAACTTTTAGAAATTGATCATTACTGTGTGTGATGTAGTACTAATTCACGTTGTGAACTCTCATTTTCATATTCATGACTGAAAAATCATTTTCTCGTGAGATATTGATCACCGTTGTTGAAGCCACCATTGCTCAATTAACTAAGTTTCAAATCACTATTTTGATTGTTTTCATTATTGCGAAGAAGATCAAGGGTGGTTCTCATATAAATGAATAAAATGTTTTGTCAGCCTAATCAAATGTTCATTTCTTACAGAGTTCTTCAAAAATTCAGAGAAAATTTGTGATAGATGTGACAAAAAATGTTCTCCAGTTGCTGTAGACACTATTTCGCAATTTCGACCATCCGCCACTGTTAATTATGGAAAATGACGAAATGCCCATTCGCCAAATTGTAGAATGCTGACAAATTTAACACATTGTTCCTCCAGCATAAATGACAGTGTTGCAAATTGTTATTTTTCAAACCAACAAATCAATTGAGACGGAAACTGGTCTGAGCCAAAATTGATATAATGCAGTAATAACAAAACTCGTGGTAGAATAACAATTCGTGGATGAATATAAGTATATCTGAAGCATTCGTTTTTATCCTTGGAAAATTACAGATTAGAAATGAAGATTATATTGGGTTTATATCGATTACTTTTATTGGAACAAATATTCATGATCTCATTTTATATTCTGCAATTTATATCAAAAGCATATAATCATAACATCACTTCATGGGAACTATACAAAAGGACATTGACGAACTCGTTCGATGAAAGCTCAACAAAACCCGTTCTGAAGTTTTTCATTCAGTATTTGATACTTAATAACTGAGAACAATAGAGCTCCAGCAATTGTATCTTTTCAAGAAATGAATTATTTAGTACATTTGTCATTTTCTCATCAATAATATATGTACCAATAATTGTATTTTGAATAATACAATATGGTTTCTTATAAGATTAATGATGGTATTTTGTTGACCAAACTGTCTATGCAAGTAGAACCCTGATTTTTTAATAATGGAATGTTAGCGACCAAATTTTTATTTTTATGGTCGATCGGTAGCCAGGCGGTTCGATGTGGGTGCTTTGTTCACTCACTCGAATTGACTGTCGTGTTGGTCGGAGGCTCAAGCCCCAGTCTGAACGATCGATTTCACTTGCTATCATCCAACCCGTATTAGGAATCGTACGTTAAAAGGCAAGACCTCGTTAATCATTAGCTCGCACAAGTTTCGACTTCTGAGGGTTGTCGTTCGTAGGGCTGCGACAGCTGGTTAACGAAAAAATAGGTCAAAGTTATTTTAAAACGTTTCATACAGCACATATATTTTATGAGGATGATATTGGAAGTCTCAGGAGTAGACGATCAGGGCTGGTGGGGCCTTCCCCCACCACGATTACGTAAATAATGGCATTTTGATGACTGATGATGTCATCATAGATACATCCTCCATCCACAACATCAATTTTCACTCACGTCACATGGCTTCAAGCTATATGCAAGGCCATATGATCTTGAACATGAAGGGTTGACCTTGAGATTCGAGCCTGTCTTCGGTACCTAACCACGAGGTTTGTCCTTGTAGGAAGTATATGAGCTATGTGCATGAAATATGGACCTTGAATTTGAAGTTTGATTTCAAATATGGACTTTTACTTTGAGATTAGATGTTATATTTTCCTTCATGTGTACTATGTATGAGTTCGTGAATACCACCAAGCTCCACCAACCAATGTATAATCCTTCCTGTTAGTTCATCAAGCTGGTGGGTGGTGAAAGGAGGTCACAATAATAGAAAGTAAATTCAACACGTCCGCCTTCGAGTATGGAGAGAGACATGTGCTCTCCACAAAGTTTCTACGAGTGATGTGTGCTCGTCTCTATGCCAAATAGCTTTTGCAATGCTGCGGTATAGAGGCGGGTGCGACATCATACGATACCTCTCGAAGTAGAGAGTGCACAAGTAGTGGGGTTGCCTGTAACCTCAGGACGAAGTGTGACGTTACATATTTGGGTAGAGAGTGCACACGTCGCAATCCACGACGCTCCAACGACTACTGCCTGCTTTCGTCGCCTTCTGTTAGTGCATTGCTACACTACTTCGAACACTCACACCTCAATGATGGAAGTATAGTGGAAAGGACTCCCACCACATTCAAAATCATATTAAAGCAGAGTTGTGATCTCGAACTCCATTAAGTAATCCGAAGTTCGTATCAAGAACATTCGAGAGAACACTCAGATGGCTGCAAAACTAGCTGCAATATTCAACATATTGGCTTATGTCGGTGTGAATAATGCACATGATGGAGATTCGGAGAATTTTGAGCATCAAGCCGGTGTACAAGATGGGAATGAGAAAAGTGACTCAAGAGATGAAAGTGACTCAAAAGATGAGGGCATTGTGTCGGACGCTGGAGTCAATCAACCTAACGATTTGGCAGGTGTTATGATGATCTGTAGTGTCCGCCAGGTGAACACGGCGGATCCAGTCGAGTTGTGATATGTCAAGAAGACATTCGTGCATATAAAAACTGAAACAGGGTAGGTGGAAAAATCTACTTGAAGTGTTATAGATTCTATGACACACGCATAAGTAATGGTGCATGGTATAAGCATGTGACCAAACAAATGACACCAAAACCGCTGCAAAGTGAAAAACAACCCTCTCCAGCCCAAAATATATATCTTACTCTTATACCGTCATCTTTCTTATTTAGTTTTGTCCAAAAAGGACATTTTCAAACGAATACAATATCGTCTTTGTTTGTAAATGAATGGAAGTATATAGAAATATAGGAAGTCTCAATTCTCAGTCTTCACAATTATGAAGGTACATTCCTTACTGTACATGCTTCGTAATCCGAAGGATCAGATACCAGTAGAGTACCAAGGAGGAGTGTACAAAGTACCATGCCAAGACTGTGACAAGACTTACATTGGCCAGAGCAACAGACAAATCAACATACGCAAAGATGAACACAAAAGTGCAGTGGAGGAAGTTCTCCACTTCCTTCCTCTTCCAGCACGTATAGCGACAGGACAGGACACAACATCAATAGATGGTTCTACATATGCGTTTACGCAGTTATTTTTCTTGCGTACTTTTCTTGGTTATTCTTTTATTGGGACGGTACTGACGATGCCCAATAGGCTGAAACAGATATCCACCGGAGGCTCTTGAATTGAAATCAATGTGGGAATGATCAAAATAGTACTTATTTATTTATCTTTTGATGTTCATTGAATTATTTTTCAGCAGCTCGACTCCATTAACCATTTTTGATTTCGTATCATTTCTAGAACAATGTGAATTCGTTTTCCGATGGTATTTCAGGATAGCTTCCCAAATTTCTGCTACCGCAGTTGTCGGTTGATTGGTCAAACCACCAACACTCACGTGAAAACTTGACAAGTTGACTTGAGTGTCACACCAAGACGTGCTTCCACTTAATTCTCGTCAAACATGTTAAACTTTCTTCTTCAATTTATATGTTCAATTCATTATTTTTCAATCTTTTTCACTACCATCAAGAAACAGCTTCCCATTAGAAGCGAAAGCTTGGCAAAGTGAAGTAGAATTTTCATTTTTGATTTTTTAATTGAGAGACCCTGTATATTTCTCCAGTCGATAAGATTATACACTTCATATTGGACAAATCAGCAGACTCTCCCAAAACAGAATCACAGATCACGTGACTGAAACTGGTGAAAATTTCAAGAATTACCCTCTCCTACAACATACCCTTAACTTTCGCATTTCAGTGTCAAAATACTAGACAACTCTGGAATTTGAAAAGACTATATAAATAGGACTGATATTTTGAGAGAACTGGGCATAAATTCTGGAGGAGATTTGGATGATTTCAACAAAATCTTTGATCACTCATACCAGTGCAGGCAGACGAAAGAAATAGATTTCACTGTCAATCTAGAGTTGATATTCCTCATAAAATTTTTCAAACCATGAATATACTCGTAAGATCATCTTATAATTGACAGCTTTGATGGAATTTCGGAAATATCCAAATTGAATCTTTACATTGACATCTGCTACATATTATTGAGAAATATTCATAGCAATCACCAAAATTAGAGTTAATACAGATGTATACATAGGAATAATTAGGTAAGTACTGACGAAATATAGAATCAATTTTCCTCTTGAAATCAATTATAATTCGAATTTCATGTTCGAAATACTGTTATGAATGGGCATAGTGCGGTCCATCTGCGAAGAAGGAGTTGTTAGAAGGGTATGGTGGAAGCGCGGTAAATTTTGTTTATGTTGTGCTGCTCATATTTGTTATGTGGTTTTCATGTCTAATATAACAAATAATGTAGACTTCGTCAAGTATTGAACAATTTATTTTCATAAAACAGACGTAAACAAAAATTTGAGCCTCAATCCATCTGTTGAAGTATTTTGAGTCATTTTTTTTTGTGTTAGTGGAAGAAGTCATTTGATGAATATGCCAGTAATTTATAAAAAATAAATAGACGTGACAACATCAATTGTTATTTTCACTTTTGTGACAATTCAAGTGGTCTCATGATGATACCAACTTGGTTAGCGAAACGCACGTCAAAAGACAATATTTTCATTATGGTGTAGGAGAAGTGTTTCAATAGATTCCAAATTACAAGGCTATAAAGAATCATAGATCTGACATCACAGAATGTAACTCAATTTACTCATCATTCCTCTATCTCATACATTACTTCATTCGAAAGGAATATCAAGTATATGAAATTTTCATGATTATGAAAACTCGGAAATATTATTATCGTCGTAGAAAATCATTCTTCTTTATTCCTCTGTGAAATATTACCTCTCACTTTTGATATTTATGAACTGAGTTTGAGAACTTTGCTGATCGAAGACAACATCATGAAATTCAATATTAAACTTCCTTTTGAAACCTCGACATCTAATACGTAAAAACATTTTGGGATTGAAGCGTCTTCAGCGTCTTATCCGTCTTATGGAAACAGTTGTTGATCTTTGGAGGGTTTGTGTCAGAAAAGATACTTTTCCAAAAGTTGTTTTTCAGTATCACTTTATTATTATTTTGAACCGTGATATTCAGAGGTGTGGGAGCTGAAAAAAAAAATTTAAAAATTGAAGTATCGACAGGTTAAAAAATGTATATCTGCAGTTAATGTTTTTGTTCCTTGATGGATTATTCGAGAAACTGAAAGAAGACTACATTTTCTTTCAATATGATGTTTAAAAACATCACAGAAGCAAGAGGAGTTTTACAGGTCCATTGATCGAAATGAAAATGTTTCATACTTCCACAAATTATCATACCTGAAATGTTACTCTCAGTTTTTCTTTTTATTCTTGTCACCACTATACAGGGTGTAACATAAGTACGGTAAAATATTCAAGTGACTCATTCCTGAGACAATTAAAAGAAAAAGTCTACATGAACATTTGTCCGAAAATGCTTCGTTTCGGATGCTTCGATACGGAGTGTTGAAATTGAATTTTTTTGTTCACTTTTTGAAAATAACTCTTGCAAAAAATAAGTAATTTGCACGAAATTCGGTACCCGGGATTTTTTTGACGTGGAAAATCATAATTTCGTAATAATTTTTATGTAACACCTAGAGGGTGCTGCGTACGCTGTCATTATCTATTTCAAATTGCCCTATCTCTTTTGACAGTAAACTTTTGGTACTTTCAATGAAAAAACCTAATTTCCACACCTTTTCCAAGTAAAACAAGTACACTTCGTCAACAACGCTGGAAGTGATCGTTTTCGAGATATTTACAATTTTCTATATCGATGCATATTACTTAGCTCCTAGGACGCTAAGTGAAGTTGCTTAGAATATTACAAAAACAATGTATGTGGTGGATCTCGTCAAAATAAACAACTTTCTCCTATAAAAGGTTTAACGAAGAATGATTCGTGTTCGAAATACAGAGACCCCCAACAGTAATACAAGCTTCTGCTCTCCTCATCAAAGAATCCCGCACCCGTTGAAAAATGCCCGGAGTGTTTCTCATCGTTTCGGAGTAAGCTATGATGCGATTCCTCAACATTTTCTCGTTTTCAATGGGGCTAGCATAAACTAGTGATTTTAGGTGTCCCCAAAAGAAAAAATCGACGGGATTGAGGTCTGGTGACCTCGGGGGCCAATGCTCAGTGCCTCCTCTTCCTATCCATCGTTTGGGATATGCTACGTCTCAAAAATTTCTGCTATCACACTAAAATGAGCAGGAGCTCCATCGTGCATAAACCAAGAGTGATTTCGGAGACCAATGGGAACATCTTCCATAAGTTGGGAAAGCTCGTGTTCCAAAAAATGTAGATAAGCATCTCCATTAAAACGTAAGGGGAGAAAATAGGGCCAAATTGAATTATCCTCAATTATGCCTACCCATACATTGAAAGAGAATCTGTCTTGGAAATGAGTTTGCGTTATCGCATGTGGGTTATCTTCCGCCCAGATGTAGTCCATCAAAATTATTTTTTCATTATTGTTTCTCCATGCCATTCAATTTCCGGTGGGTGAATTAATATTCAGTATCAGCATTGCACCCGTACGGAGCCTGAGCTGGTCACTAGTCACCTCATTATACTCTAAAGAAACCGCATATGTTCGTGTGTGATGTTATTTTTTCTCATTGTCTCATTTGTGTATAAGTTCCGCAAACACCCATAATTCTGAAATATTTCATAATGGAAATATATAACGAAAACCTCAATAAAATTGATATGTCACGAATAATTAATGCCGTGCAAAATTTAAAAATGAATAATATCCCAGAGCATTTTGAATGGAATTATAAATATTGATGGAACACATTCATTATTGGATTTATTTCGAAATATACTGCAAAAGTAGGATTCGAACGTTTTGTTTACGTTTAGTGGAAAAGATGAATGAGAAATGATTTCATTTTACTATTGCCGTTGCTTGTATCATTATTTATCTTTTCGATGTTGTCAGTGATTCGATTTTTTTTCAGTGTTTGCTCATACCAAAACGCTGGTAAAAAAGTAACAGCAACTTTTTGTAAATGCACATTTTTGAAAAACGTGCTGTAACTCAGAAATAATGATAGATATCGAAATGTGGTTTTCATCATTGAGTTTGTCATAAAATTTGACTTTAAGACAAAGGAGTTTCCTTCCAAAAGTGACTACTTTGGACACTTTGTCAGGAAATATTTTCGTTGAAGAGAATAAATTTTTCAGTTTTTCACTAGATTTTTTAACCTCTTTTGATACCCACCATCGTTTACAATTGTTATACTCGTAATGAGCAGAAAATCTATATTGAAACAATATGGTTTCAATGGTTTGAATTATCACATTTCCATACATCGAAAAAAAAACATTGCAGTTAATTTAACTTTTTCTTCCATGTTCATACTCCAACAAAAAAGCTTCATAATTGCACATCTTGTTGTAGATGAAATATCTAAAATAATGATCGAAATTAGTAAAAATATGAACCTTTGTTGTTATATAGATTGAATTCAAGGAGCATATCCGAACTATATTTAAATGAACTCATATTAAAGTCACCAGTGAGCATATTTCTGAATTTCTATCAAAAAACATTTTCATGTCCCATGACGGTGCTATAGCAAACGAAAATCAGAAAAGATTCATATATATTTGGATTATAAGAAACAGCACACATTTCTAAGTCTTCTATATGGCGAAAATGTTCACGTCAATATATAGGATCTTCACAGCTGACATTACATCTAAACCAGATTCTGACACCACCACCTTGTGTTGTGCAGCAATGAGAAGTGATTATTCGATAACCATCAAATGTATAGTTCATAATTGAGTTACAGTTCAAAATCTGTGATTCAGATTGATATTTCATTTGTTTTCTCAGAGCTCAGGTTCTGTTTTCTTGGCTGTGAACAATACCGTACACAGGCATTCAGGGGCCATTGATAAGCATCGTTTAGGCTTTCTTCTGAAATTGACACTTTGAAGGAGGAGTAAACTCACGGTTGCTTTAACTCCAAAGCTTCATATTTTGCTTCAGGAGACCTTTTTTCAGACACTACGTGAGTTCCACCATTGTTTCACCAGGGAATGATCAGGTAACATCAAGGAATGTTCGTTTTTTGATACCTTTTTCTAATAACAACGTTATCGGTACACTATTCTACTACTAGTGTATGTAACTGTCGTAGATAGTGTTTCAACATCTCCTTCAATATTCATTATTTGATCACATTTGGTCTTCATTATTCCCGATTTTGAGTTGCGTAGTATATTCCCAGCATTAACACTGGTAGTAGGCATATCTTTGCGTCTTCGTTTTTTCTTTCGGTTTCAACAGCAATTGATTCAAACTGACTATTCAATGAATGTACTCTCTCCTGAAGTTCTTCAATCATTTATTTTTTCTGCTTCATAATATAATTGAATTTGACAATATGAATTTCATTAAAGTTGTTTACAGCGATTTCCTTCATAGTTCAAGAAATATGCGTTGTCAAACTCATCAAACATTGTCACACTCATCAAACGTTCTCATTGAGATTTTACAACTTTCGGCAATATTTGTTTCTACATTTTTGAAATTGAGAGTCTTGACCCAACTAGTATGATAACTTTTTTGAACCTGTAATTTTACTTAACGCCCGTTACAACGTTATGTTCATTTTTTTTGCAGGAGCTATTTGTTGACTGATTTGAATAGCTCATTTTTTCGAAGCAGTAACAAAATAACTGCTTGCACAATGAATGAATCAGCTTTTTTATCACATCAACGTATTTTATACCACTTCAACAAAAAAGTAGCTATCCACATTTTTGCTGCTGTTGTCTAGACACGTTTGCAGGTTACGTGAATTCTAGTCGTAATAGTATGTATTTCAGTTGCTTTTACATCTTTTTTTCAACTGTGAATGTGAATTTGATTGGAATGTGTTATTTCAAATTCATAGTAAAAAAAGTCATTAATCTCGATGGAAGGATTGATCACAACTCATTTCTCTGTAATTTTGATGAAATTGAAAGAGCTGTATTCCATGATGTTTTCAAAATATAATACATATCAGAATTCATAGTAGTTTTTCAATAAGTAAATTGAATGTTTGAGTATCTCAGTATTGACCAAAAACCCTGATTTATTCACTGAAAATTCAAAATTTTTGATGAACCCAGCTATTCAGAAAATTAATTTTTTTGTTTTCGAATTTTAAATTTATCAAATTTTCAGAAAAATAACACAAAAACTCAATAACATACATCTCCCACGTCGATACCACATAATTCTGTTCTTATTTATTTTGTAATGAATATTCGACTCCATGAATGGTGGCAATACTTTCCATCCATTCGATCTACCCCGGATTCACCACTGTCTAAATTCGAGACAAGTTCCACTTCAATGAATGATAGGATATACGATAAAATAATTCCAAGTCTCTGTCGGAAGTTTTTCCAACTACGAACGTGCTAGAGCAAGGATACTCTAATCCTTACTCCCTGGAACATCTGTCAGGGATGACCGTCAAAACATAGAAAGCGCCAACGCTACAGTAACTTTTTCAGAGTGTTCTCGGTTTTTGCTGAAAAAATAAACCACCGAAATGGATAAAATAGAACGTATTCCAAAAATCATATCCATTTTCTCTGTTATCCTATAAATGAACTAATATTTGCAGTTGGATGTGAAAAGGACATGTTGGTTGATGATGATAATTTGGTTGACGATACGTATGGTCAATGAAGTTTCTATTAGAATAAGAAATTTCATACAGTTTTTTGCCTTGTTACTCTACAAATCATGGAGAGTTGTTTCCACATCATAATGAAGGAAAATGAAAGGATCACAAGTGAAATTTTTCATATCAATCCGATGATCTAATCCATGAACTGTCGGGATGGTGGTGATGATTGGAGGACTTCCATCAAAAACAGTGCCTATTCATCTGAGATATAACAAAACAATTATTTGTTTTGATTGGTTTTCGTGATTTGCCGTGGTCTTCTTTCGTCACAATTTCCAAATGTTTCAACTGCAACTGTACTCTTCTTGACGTATCAACTGTCGTATCAACTTGACATATCAGTTGACACGTTAAGACCACGCCACTGAAGTTGGCTACCGCAGTTGAAACCAGTCGGAAACCAATCAAAACTTTGACGTCAGTCGTGAAAGCCTACATTTCTATGAAATAATTATTTGCCTATTATTCTTCTATCATAGGTCTACAAAAAAGTCCGCGATGGTATATATCTACCTTTCAAGGATAGTTCACTTTACCCAATTAAGTTTTCAAAATAATGGTCATATTCATTGTGGTATTGGGCTGCCTTGTTCATTTCGTGCATATTATAAGAGCTTCGCAAACTATATAATCACAATAAATTGATGGATGTAGCCGTTACTACGTAGTAGGAAATCATAATGAAGAAAAGATAATTAAAACTTAATATTATTTTTACCACTTTTATTTATAACTAACGTTACTGCAGTTTCGTTCTATAAGGACATTTTCATACATTAAACTAACAATGATTGATTACATTAGCCCTTATATAAAGCCAGTGTAGGTAATAATAAAGGTAATTATCTTGATTGAGTACTTGAATTTTGTTTACTAGTGACAATGTGGATATGCTAGTTTAGAAACTGGTGAGTAAACTTAATTTGATCATTTAACAGGTTGCATCCGCAATGTTTATGCTTGTGAATTTCCAAGGCTTTCGAATAATTGAGTTTGAAATCCTTCCTTGCATAGTGCAAAATTTCCGTATCGTTTAGATTCGGAATAGATTTCTTGGCATGCAACTTGTGGTTGCATGCCAAGAAATGGTTTGAAAACGTCTAGTCTGAAGGACCTTTCATGTTCAGCAAACCGTTTTTGTGAATTTAGACCACATTGTCTCACATAAACACTATTACACTCCGAATACTTAAGCTTATAAACTCCAGATTTCTCCTAGTTGTCCACTTTATTTTTGACATTGAAAAGGTTTTAGATTTTAAAGAACATCGAACTAAAAAGTTATTTTTTTTTAAATACGCTGGAAACAATAACGAACGAAAATACTATCATTATTGTGAGAAAAGCATGGGCGCTTTGTGCAATATTTTTTGTATATCAAGCGCCCGTCGCTTTTTCCACAATAATACTAGTATTTTTTGTTCGTTATTGTTTCAAGCTTATTCTAACAAAATATTTTTAACTTTTTAGTTCGATGTTCTTTAAAAGCGTGTTTTTTAGTTTTTTCATACTATATTTATTCTGAAGAAACCCGCAACTGCTGGTACAACATGTTAAATGATCAAATCGATATAGTTTACTCACCGGTTTTCAAATTAGCATATCCACATTGTCACTAGTAAACAAAATTCAGGTTCAAGCTAAGTACCTTTATTATTACCTACAGTGGTGTTATTTAGGGCTAATGTGATCAATCATTATTAGTTTAATGTATAAGTTTGAAAATTTCCTTATAGGACGAAACTGCAGTAACGTTAGTTAGGTATAAAAGTGGTGAAAAACATAGAAAGTTTTCATTCTCTTTTCTTCATTATATAATCCCAGTTAATATATTAGAATACATCGCTGAATTGAATGGCGAATTGTTTTCAATGAATCTCATACAGACATGAAAGTTCGTTCACATGATTTTTAAATCAAAATTCTTATCGATAAACAGTTATTTAAGTTTATCTTTTCCAACCAGACTTTCAACCAACCTCTTTCTGTTCTTAGAAGTGGAAATCATAATATTTAACTTACTGGCACTTATTTGTGGGCAGTGGTTAGTGATGAAGGCTACGAATGCATTGATGTCAGTATTGACATGTTCACACGTTCCAATTATATGATTGGAATAAAATGCACCTCTGCCTAGAGGTAAAGTACGACAGTACTTTATTTATTCGTCTTGTGACTTCTGTATAGCTTGAAGAGAATAGGTCGAAAGATGGAACCTTGGGGTACACCTGTTTCCAATGAATGCGATCAGAATAACTCTGATCGATTTGTACGAATTGCTGCCTCTTCAATGAAACATTCCTGTTATCTTTCAAAGCAAAGTGTGTGGAAAATGCTACACAAAAATATGATACAATTGAAAAAATAATCAAATGCCATCTGAGACAATGTACCACTTGAATTCCCAATTATTTTAATACAACAGTTTTTATTTCATTGACTTTTTTCGTAATGTTCAATTTATTCGAAGCAAATGTTCTTTGGATTGAACGATACAAAGTTTGCCCTACTTAAAAAAATGCGGTTCACTTTTGCTCATTGAAACTGGAACAGAAAGATTGTATTAACTTAGGTGAGAGGCGAAATTGGCGGACAAATCAAATGAGAAACATTCAAGATTCACAAACGTAAGGATACACCGTTCACAGTAAACTTTTAATAGAGTTTCAAGAAGTTCAACATACTTACTGGGGTCCTGCTCGAGATTCAAAAGCCAATCCATTCACTCTAGATTTTTGCTCTCTTTTCTGTAAAAAGTATTAGTTGTTGGGTGGGTCAATGACATTTTTCATCAGACGAACATAAATTAAACCAATTAATAAGATCAGACAAGAAAAAGTGATTCGAAATAAGAAAATTGAAATTTGAAATAAGAAAATTGAGAAATTTAAAAATGATTTCAATTTTGTACCAATTTGAACCAAAGCGCTGCCCAAACAGCTAGAAACATCAAGCAAGCATTTGGCAATGATAGTGTTAATGAACGCACTATTCTACGAGCATTGATTTGCGAAATTTCATTCTGAAAATTTCAGCATCGAAGATAAGCCTCGGAGTGGTCGACCTACAGTAATTCAGACGATGATTTGGGGATCTTGGTGGAGACTGTCCTAAACAAATAGTGTGAGAGACTGGGCGTCAGCTCTCATGCGGTTTTTGATGGTTTGAAACGTATTGGAAAGGTCAGAGAGCTTGAAAAGTGGATGCTCCATGATATGAACACCAATAAGTTTGTTCTTCTTTGTTTTTCCTCAACCACTACGATTATTTTTTGAATTGGATCGTCAAGTGTGATGAAAAGTGGATCCTCTGCGACAACCAGAGATGTTCAGGACAGTGGTTGGACACCGATGAGCCCACCAGGCCCTTCCCAAAGGCAAACACCCACCAAATGAAAACCATGATCACTGTATGGTGTTCAACGGTTGGTGTGATTCACTATAACTTTCTGCAACCGGCTCAAACCATCACAGCAGAGTCCTATCGTGAGAAAATCGACGAAATGTACCGGAAATTGCGTGAGCAGTAGCCGGCACTGGTCAACAGAAAAAGTCCGATCCTGCTCTACGACATCACTCGTCCGCACGTTTCACAAATCACCTTCCGAAAATTAAAAGAATTGAGCGTTCCACTCGCCATACTCCTCAGTCCTCTCGCGGACTGACTACCTTTTCAAGCTCTTCGATAACTTTCTCACCGGAGAACCAGGCAGAAACGGCGTTCGTTCGCCTTATGTTAGTTAGCATGTTTCTCCGTCGCAAGTTCAAATGTTGCACGTCAGTCCCAAATCCAACTTTTTGATATAAGTATTGGGGGATTTCATTTTTCAAAATTTTGTAAAAAAACATACCATATGATGCTTTCGACGGTTGAACATACTTAGCCACCCAGCATCCTTTAATTTATGTGAAATACGCATAGGACGCCGTATTCCATATATCATTCTCATACAAGAATTTTGAACCTTTTTGTACTCTTCTTATATCAGAACTATCGACACAAGGTCCATAAACTACGTCACAATGATTGAAATGGGAGAGAACCATACTATCACACAACTTGATTTTCAATTTATAGTTCAGAAAGTGGCTTTGACTGTAAATAAGTTTCAATGACAAATATGCATTTTTTAATTTTTGGGTAATATGGTGTTTGAATCGTAACTCATTATCCATAATCAGTCCAAGATTCTCAAAATAATCAGCAACTTCAATCTTATCTCCTCCTACCGTTTTTGTCATTATATTCTTTGCTGAGGTCACTTCCTGATCAGTGCCAAATAAGAGTGCAACAGATTTAGTTGAGTTGATTCTTAATGAATGACTATTTGTGAGGGTCAGCAATTTATTCAGGTCAGAATTGATGACGTCCGTAGCTTCCGCTAGATCACAAAATTTGAAAGAGAGATATAGCTGTGTGTCATCTGCTTAAAAATTATATTTACAGTTTGTCAGGTGTAGAGAGAAGTTGCTAGTGTAAATGGTGTATAATAATGGTGTGATATTATCTTTAATTTCACCAACGTTTCGACAAAATCTCATTATCTATGTGTGCTGTTACGTGTTCGGAGGTCGGTTGACCCTGCTCGGCTACTTCTTACTATACTGGTAAAATGGTATTTGTTACGTGTTCGAGGTAGAATGTCCATAAACGCTCTACTACCTACTACTTAAATGTTGTTGAATTTTACCTGAGTTCTTCTTCTTAGTTAACCTCATCTCCCCATTAAGGTATCGAATGTTAAATCTGAAGTTCTCACGGATAGGACTATGCTGAACTGGTTTTTCGGGTATTTGATCCGTGTATGTGATATTATCTTTAATTTCACCAACGTTTCGACAAAATCTCATTTGTCATTATCTAAAGCCTCATGAGACAAAGGTGTGCCCAAAACTAACGTGACTTGGAATCGCTCCACTTTTTATTTTTATTTTCTTTCTATTTTTACTTGTATTTTATTTCACTATTATTTCATTTCAGGTTTATTTTGGTTAATATAATTCTTATTTTCAGCTATTCATTTTTAATTCTTCTTTTTTAGTTGTTTCAGGGATTTCAAATGATTTTATATAGTAGACAATGGACAATGATCTGAATTGATATATATGGAAGAAAGAACGCAACTTCTCTAATAATTCAACTTGAATATATAAGTTACATATCAATTGGACTGACTCATTCTGAGATGTGCCTTAATCTGCTTTAATAGATCTCCTTTTCCTAGCTACGTGTGGGCCCCTCAATAAACCAGGAAGTAACCTGAGAATCCGATTGTGAGTCTACAACGGAGGTGGAAATCAACTAAACGACTTCAACTATCCTTCCTCATCATCGAATTGAAATCAATAGCTTCTCAGTTCCTCATCTCTTTTCAACAAAAGTGAGGAAGCCAGAAAGCGACTCATCGCCTAGTGGAGAGCAAGATATTTGATGAATCTGTCTTGTACCAAACATTTGAGCAGCAGAAGCAGACGCAGAATCTGCATCAGTAGAGAAAAGAAACTCTCTCCAAGCAGGTCAGCAAACGCTCACCCTCAAAAAATGAATCACCAAAACTAAATGCAAAAAGTCCCTGCATAACTTACATATGCTCTCATATGTAAAGGTTGCTGAGGTAGATAAGGTGGCAAATTTGCACCCTGAACATTTGGAAACCTCGACCAATCAAATGGAATCTTCTCAGTATTTATTTCGGCTGCTGTGAAGGATATTCTAGAAGACAGTTCACATGTTTAATTCTTGGCTGCACTTTCCAACCCGAGTTACAGCGTGTCTTTCCAAAATGAGACACAGAACACATATTTCCCCAGCCACACATTCATGGTGTTTACCAACCTGAAGAAAGTAGTCGCAGTCTGACTGCCGATTGCGTCACTAGATGGAGGAAAATGTACTTTGATCTGTCAACTCCGAGTTGGATCATTTTCAACAGGAAATTTCACGTTTCATTGCTTAATTATTGCTTAATGATAAGGACATTGTGACCCGATAAAAAAGCACATACTCTGTACCTGCTTCGCCACGGACTGAATGAGACATTTGACTAAGTCCCACTCTGAATTAAGTTCAGTGTGCAAAAGAAAGTAACCGCACGTCTTCAATAAATTATTTAAAAAAACTTGAACAGAATTTTGTGCATTATTCTTGGTATTCCATTTTTTCAAGAACAAAACAAAGCACTACAGAAAAATTCTTAAAGCGGTGACTGTGCGAAAGTAGCGATTCACATTGGATTTGATTCGCTAGAGAGAAAAAAGTTCCCAGGAAGTGTATTCCACATAAACGCAGTTCTTCAAATCAAAGAGTTACAGTGAAGTTCGAGATGTACTGAGTTGAACCTCTGAACGATGAGCAGCCACAGTTCGTCACTTATTTTGGTGGAATCGAATGTGCCAAGTCACTTGAACACTTCCTGTGAAAGTATCTATAGAAGAAAGACAAATACCCAATTTTCCTTCGATGTTCCAGACTATCAAGATTGCAAGTGATGTTCGCGTCTCCAGTCAGGAGGATGGACCTTTTCTGGATGGAATCTAGCAGCTTCAGGGTGTGCTTAGCATCGGAGCTCCATGCATGGGAACAATATATCAAAGAAGGTCTGATCTGAGCTTTATGAGTCATCAAAAGTTGCTGAGGTGCGTACAGTGTTCTAAGCTTTTGGAGAAGCAGCCTTTGCAATTCCAGTGACATAATTGTAGGCCAAGACATTTTGGTTTCCATTTTAACCACCAACAAACTCATCAGAGCAGAAAACGGAATTGTCTGATGTCCTGAAATTATTATATCCAGTTCGGAGATATTTATCGGTGATGATGTGCTTCCTCAGACGATGTCCTGGAATTCAAAAGAAGAGATAAGTATGCAAGTTCATTTTCTGCTACAAAAAAGCTGTTTGACTTTTCAATTTTCTCAATTATTCCAGAGAATAATGCAGCCTCATGGGCTAAACGAGTTTCCCCTTTCCATTTTTGTGATACTCATTTCAACAATCATTCTCTGTGCTAGTTTGCTCTCCTCTATCTTCAGATACAGATATAATTTGTTGAGAAAATTTCCATTGTTGATGAGTTGCTCACCTGTTGTAATCGTGAGAAACATGGCTTTGTCCCTTCGAAGGTATTGCCTGCAGCTGATGCTTTTGTTATAGAGCCATAGTTTGTTCGATTATCCTCTGAATAGACAATATCCGAAGAATAAGTGTGTAATTATTTTGAGCCAATCCCTACTTTGTGAAGTAGTACACATCTGATCATCTGATTACATACCAAAGATTCTGATACCTTCTCAGCTGGTTAGGGTTTAATATATGGAATTGGTTATTCATGTCTGGAAGATGCGATATTCTTTGCAACATCACTTTCGAATTTGTTTTTTCTGACCTGAGAAAGTGCACTATGAGAGGCTTACTTATAATATCGCATGTTATTCTAAACTTCTATTATAAATTTCCTCAAATAGCACGAGTCTCATAAATGTGTATGAGAAATGATAGAATCGAATGAAAAGAAATACAATTTGTGTAGGAAGTTTAATCAACGTTAAGTTTTTTCAGCTCTGTAGAAGAAAGAAAACTAATCTTTCAAGAGAGCTTCTTGACAAAATAACGGAATATTGTCAGTTGATGATGAAATTGAATATCAAAGATGTGTTAATAATCCAACATCAAACATTGCAATGTTTTATTTTAGAGAAAGACCACCACTGACAATATACTCGACAAAGGCGGAAACATGATTTCACAATCCAAAGTGAATTTCTCTCTTCTCGGATTAAATTTTATTGCCTTATTCCTGAACATGTGTTCATTCCTTTCAGATAATTCACAAACAACGATGTGGTTGTATTGTGAACTATAACAAACACGACGAATAATAGAGGACGATAAATGTTCAAGAATCTCGATAATGTTAACCAGATCTGAGCGAAAACATGTTTTGCTAAGCGGTCTTCATCAATGTCATAAACAAGGAATGACAATTTATCCATTATGATTTTCCCTATTTAATATTCACACATAAGCAAGCTTCGGTGGTTTTGGAACATTAACAGTATGATTCAAAGAAGAAATCGTAAATGAATGAACAATATTTAATAAGATATTTCTAGAAAATAATCTGGAAATTGTTTCAACACCATTCAACACTGTCACTTCATTGGCTAAAACAATATGTCATCATTTTTGGTATCGAACGATATGGTATAGTCAAGAAGAATCAGTATTGTAATACATCATTACACAGGGTTTTCAAAATATCGTCTATAACATTCCAAAGTGCACTACAACAGCTCAGACCTTTCCTAAAATCATATTTGAAATGTAATTTTTGACCTTCTGAAAATGCCCCCACTTGAAAATTTGCCTCTTTTTCTGGAACTTTCCAAAATGAGGGAAACTTTAGGTGATGTTATTATATAGTTTAGCAGAAACGCACCTAAAGTACAATATCGTAGAACAAGGTGGTCCAAACCTCACTTGACAATATAGGGTCTTCCATTAAGCGCTTCCTTCCTTGAATGAATAAAAGTGTATCTGAGATATAGTCAAAATTTTGTATTCATTTGGAAGACCATCATGTGTGGAATATAACATCATTCAAATGGCTTCTGTGGGTGGAGCGCAACCGAAACGTCTAACTTTCTATGACTCTGGTGCATGAATCAGGCTGAATTTGACCGATGGAATGGGTTGTATTGGCTTTGATGATGGTTTTTGGTTTATTTGCATACACCTGCGACTTGAGAAAACCCCACAATAAACAGTCTAACGGAGTCAAATCGCACGATCTCGGTGGCCAGTTCACATCACCTCCACGTGAGATGACCATGCCCTCAAATCGCTCGTACAGAATATCCAATGTGCCCTGAGCCGTCATGTTGAAACTACAGGAACAATCAGAGCAGTCCAGATTATAAACCTCACTTCTTTGTAACTTGCTAATTTTGTCTTCAGTTGTTTGAATTATTATAAGATTTGAAAGAAACTTTTGTGTTAGGTAAGGTATTTTATATGAATTTGGGAATTACCGTACACATATTTTGATCAAAGTAAGGATTTTTATTCAATTGATCTATTTTTACTTGTATTTTATTTCACTATTATTTCATTTCAGGTTCATTTTGGTTGATATAATTGTTATTTTCAGCTATTCATTTTCAATTCTTCTAATGACATTCATTCACCTATTTGATTAAATCCCAGCCAAGAGGAATCTTATTTGAATTGAAGGGATTATTTTTAGGAGTGACTCATTTATTGGAAAAAAAAGTTTTTGACTTTCTACTACTCCATTTTGATACAAAAAAATGTGGGAATCTTCCAAAGAAAGGAAGCCATTTTGTGTTGCATAGGATGAAATGAATTGAAGGTGATGAAATGATCTGTTTAAAATATGTTTAAATCTGTTCAAAATCTGCTTTTCCGTTAATCAGCTGTCACCCCCATACGAACGATAACTCTCAGAAGTTGAGAAACTTGTGCAAGCTGAGGACTAACGAGGTCTTACCCTTAAACGTCTGATCCCTAACACGGTTGCAGATTCATCCCGGCTTCAACCAGATATTTACTCTCGAAAATGATATCTGGTCAAGGCGGGAATCAAATTCACGCCCTTCCTATCGTGAGTCGGGCGCACTACTACCGCGGCCAGGAAAACCTACCCAGATTGATCATGTCATCTCCTTCATTTCATTTCAGTGAAATATATATGATGGAATCGGCCGATACTTGACGAAAATCCATAACTAACGTATTCCAAAAACACTTTATTGTGAGATTTTCACTAAATTGTTTTACAAAAACGCAACACGTGTTTCGCCATACAATGGCTTCATCTGGCGTGTCTTTCAACTCATTCTACACATTCAATACTAAATATA
>NW_019289683.1:170723-191351 GCF_000500325.1 Leptinotarsa decemlineata
GGACCCGAAAAATGATGCATCTCTATAGGAGTTTGCATCCCAAATCGTCCGTTCCACGGTTGTACTTCCCCCGACAACAGGGAGGCCGTGGACTTTTGAGTTTGGAGTGTCTACATGACAGAATGGTACTGGATACAGTCTGTAAAGTCGTCAGGAGTTCGGATTCCCTTCTCTGCATGGTCCGTGACTATGAGAGCAGCAATTGGAGCATTTTTGTTCAGAGTAGCTGCCCAAGCAGCTGATGAACTCGGTATAGTTTTCGACACTGCACGAGGTGACCACAACTCTGTCACCGAGTTGGAACCTGTTCAGCAAAAAGTTCAGATAAAAGCCGCAGAGATCACCTTACTGCTGCGGAAACACAAGGATGAGCCAATGCATAGAGTCTTCTTCAATAACATTGGAGACCTTGGCTTATCAAAGCGCCTGACCTTCACTTTTCTCAGGTCGAGTGGGCAGAAGTCGGAAACACAGGGGTTCATCATGACGTCATCATGGTGTCTTCAACACCTTAGTCTACCGCAGTCGCGTGATGGGTATAGAGGTTCCTGACACAAGGAGCAGGGCCTGCCGCGAGGCACCCGAGACCATAATGCACTTGCTATCAGCATGTCCAGCATATGCGGTCTCGGCCTATATCCGTCGACATAAGGCGGCCTTAAGAGTGCTATATCACCGTATACGGCACTCTTACAGTATTGACGAGACACCGTTCCCCACACTCAGGCTCATACAAGCTAATAAGCCTGATGTAGTCCTTCTCGACCACCAGACCAAAACGATATTTGTCGTGGAGTTTTCAGCTCCTGGCGAGACGAATATCGTCAGAAAAGAGAAGGAAAAACGGATTGAATATCGAGATTTTCTCTTCGAACTCCGCAGACTCTATCCAGATCACTCTGTCAAGATGGTTGTTCTGATTATTGGAGTCCTTGGTGGAATAATGTCCTCTCTACTCTCGAATCTTGAAATCATACCGGCTTGCCGCACTAAATTAGAAATCTTAGCCGCACAGATGCAGAAGGCTGTCTTTCTTGGCTCACTGCGCTTGCTCAGGGCACATATTTCTCGGACCCAATGATCACTTACCTTACGGTGTGGGGAGTGGTCATTAGTTGATAATGCTGGCGCGCCCTCCCGAATTATTGGGGTTTCGGGGGATAGGAAGTTCAGCCGAGGCTGTTTTACAACTTAACTTTTGTAGTTCCTGTAAATACTTTATGGTATATTGTTTACCAAATCCATCTTGGTGTTCGGTGAATATTTTTTTCAATTATGTGGATTCTCAAAGATGATATTACTTTTCGCAGAGATGATACAAGCTGTTCCGATTTTCCAAAAGTAGTTTGAATTTCTGAAACTTCACTTCCGATTTTTTACGTTGAAATGTATTGATATTTTTATACTTGCTCATTATTTCTGAATTAGGTTCACACGAAGATTGTTTTTTTGTTACCAATTGATTGATTGAGTTTTCTGTGCAGGTTCATGTAAAGTGAAACCTAATTGTTGAAGGTTTTTAACAATTAGGTTCATATATACGAATAATGACTAAAATAGTGGAGACAATATTACCTATTTTCAACATATTTATCCAGAACTTCCGTTCGTCTACATATTTCTTCAATTCTGAACTAGTTTTCACAGCAACTTTTGGTTAATTTTTCTGTAGGAAATGTAGAAAATGTATGTCATAGCATCGAACATTTTTGCCCACAAGTCACATTGAGGGACGTATAGTACTGATGGTTTCAATTTGATTCTGAATCGATCATTTTCAGTACTAGTACAGTACGAGTACTGGTCGACAAATCTTCATCAATTCACTATAATAATAATCATAATAATGTTTATTTGTATGATATAAACCAATTGAGTTGGGAATCAATAAAAACTCCTAAAAATTTTTTATAGTTTCCCTGTTCAATACTTTCAATCTCAGACCTAACCAATATACTACAATCAGTTTCCTGAATTGTAAATAGAATGGTGTTTGTTTTAAGATTATTTAGAATCAAGCCATTCTTAGAACAATAATTTTGCATGTTGGATACAGCATCATTTGCTCCAACTGATAATGTTTCACATTCCGTACCACTGACAGTAAAAAACTGACATCAGCAAATTGTATAGAGCACTGTTGATGGATAATTTATGAAAGGTCATCAACATCATGTCGCTGGAATTGCAAAAGCCGCTTCTCAAAAGATTGAAACACTGTTCCGAACCAAAAACCTGTGCAAACCCCAGCAACTTTTGTTGCTTTATGAAGCTCGTATCAGACCTTCTTTGGAGTATTGTTCTCATGCATGGAGCTCCGTTCATCAAGAAACCCTGAAGTTGCTGGATTCCCTTCAGAAAAGAGCCATCCGCCTGATTGCAGACGCGAACATCACTTGCAACCTTGATAGTTTGGAACATAGAAAAAAGGTTAGGGGTTTATCTCTCTTCTATATATACTTTCACGGGAAGTGTTCAGGTGACTCCGCACATTTGACTCTACCAAGAGCGTTACATATCAGAAATACACGACGGACTGTGGCTGCTCATCGTTGTGAGGTTTCACTCAGTACACCTCGAACGTTAATGGTACTGGAGATTTGCGTTTATGTGGAATAAACTTTTTGATAACGTTTTCCCAAATAAATTTAAACTCCAGCGATTCAAATCCAACGCGTATCATTACTTTCGCACAGGCACCGCTCTAAAAGACCCTCAAAGATTTTCCTGTAGTGCTTGTGTTCTGTCCTTGGAAAAACTTGGGAAATTATTATATCAGCGACAAAAACTACTCATAAATGACTACCAAGATAAACAGTACACTTGCCTATAGTTCACAACATCGACACCAGGAGGAGTATGACTCATTTTGAATTCCGTATTGCCAATTTGAATTTTTATGTATACCGGTATTTGAACTTTTCGGCGAGAACCATAATCGTTTGAATACTAAATTTTGAGACACTATTGAGACGAGCAACATTTTTCTAATTAATCCGAAGTTTTGTCCCTCACAGTTTCTGATTTTGTTATGCTGGTCATAACGGTAGAAGATCCATCAAATGGTCGTGAGAACAAACTACAAATTGATTCAATAAGCGGGAAAATCACCCGACACATGAAACCTATACATCATATTGATCGGAAGAATCATTATAAACAAAGGAAGGTGACGAATGGAGAATGGTACTGTGCTTTTGTTTAGTAATAATGATATTATGCGGAATTGTTTTCACTTCCATGCATTCCATTGATCCTTGAATATATTTACCGTTCAATCTGTAGGATGCTTTACATATCATGTAGTTTTGGAACCTGTTATATTGAATCTTCATCTACGTTGAAGAAATATATATGAATTGCGTTTTTTACCGAATCTCATGGCTCATCGAATCCAAAGATATTGCCAATTCATTCCATGAGAGGTATCATGAATTGCCTCTACTTCCTCAAGAAGAAGTTGTCAGAATCAAAGAACAATTCAGTGAGTTAGATCCTGTAAAGTGTTTCTATCTAACCTCATGGATAAAAAACTATCCAGCATGAACTTTCTCATTCATCAACTAAGGAATTTTAGTAGATTTTCCACTCTGAAAACAGTTTTTTCTCACTTTTGTGCACTCATCAGCTACGATGTTATAGGAAAATTATTCTCTTTCAGTCAATATTTGAAGAAAACAAAAAATGTTTCTGAGAACCATAGCGAATGAGAATTATTGTGAACAGTATCGACCAATCTATATTGAGCATAGAATTGTTCTTATCTTCCCTTCACATTTTCGGGATTTCAATGAAAATTCAGGACGATGTCAATCCTGGCATTACTTCCACCGCCATACCCATCACCACCCCCCTTACCCAGGATTAAAAGTAGAAGAAAACACGTGGCTCGTGCCAGTCAGTCATTGCTAAGATTTCGAAATATAACCTTCGTCCTCGCAGTCAACGCCTATACCACTGATGATGTCTGCCACAGTAGCACACGAAACGTTTGGTATTTCAGTTTCCATTGGACCACTGCCTACTAGCCCAAATGTTCTTTTCTGTCAAAAATTTCGAATGCCGAAATTCACAATATATTACCTGAAACTTGAAGAAACTCAAGTAAAGTTAACAACAACAGTAAAGTAATATGTAAGAAACATATCCTCATCATTCCTTATCCCACATACCTACCAATTCTTGAACATTTTATAGTTGTCCAAATATTATTCACTCATTGTTCGAGTCATTATCAATTCTGTTTCATTCCAGGTCACAATGATTTGTTTCATCTACAAATTAGCATAGTAATAATATTTACTATGGATTTTTGCTGATTTTTTCAATACTATAGTTGTGGGCAACCATCTCTAATGGATAATTAGGTCCAGTTGTTTTAAGTATTTTCAATAATCTGTTGTAATTCAACTTTTCTTCGATAGATTTCGAAGTTGTCAATAATATTTTCTGCAAAATTTTGAAGTTGTTAACACCATTTTGTACAATGGTAGTTTGGACTTGTTACATTCACATGTGGAATCATCAACCACTTTCAATCAAAGCATTTTTTTGTATTTGAAAAACTCTTTTCTCATGAAGGATTAGAGACACATAAAATGGAATTTTTAGTCTATTTTAACTATTTCTGATAATTCTCAGGACTCTCCAGATATGAAACAGCACTTTTTCAATTGGAGTAATGTGGGTTATGGGACTCGAAAACTGTGAAAATTCAAAAATATGGCTTCAGCGAAAAATGTTTCCTGAAAAATTCCAAAAGTAATTAAACACTGTGTCAATTTTGAATCTTACAATGGGCCATATCTCACGAACGAAAAGCTGATATCAAAAAATACTTGAAACTGTTTCTAGGATAGTAAGGGGGACCTAAAGTGACATGAAAAAGAACTCACCCCCATCAACCCCCTAGGCCCCACACACCAAAACTCAAAACGTTCAAATTGCAAACCCCTACTTGTGATACATCATTGAAAATACTATAAAAATTGATATCCAATGGTATGAATAATAATTGTACAGGGTGAATCAATAATTGTGAAACTTTGGGTCAAATGCAATATTTGTTGAACTACAAATTCATTCAAAATGTCCACTTAGTAAATGTTCAAAGTGGGTTTCGTTGTTTTGTAAACAATAATACAGCCTATTTTCAAAGTCTGCNATCGAGGTTGTAGATGTTCAAGGTGCAAATAGTTGTGAAAATAACTCAGAAACAGAACTTCTGAATGACTTTTCCCTTTCAAAATGATCAAACCTAACGATACTAAAACACAGAGTAGGATCGAATGACAAAACATTACACGTTAATAGAGTTTCAACCGTGTAGGAGATGGGTAGATTTGTTGACCGATCGGGACCCTGGGATTTCACTGCCTTTATAACAAAAGGTCTAGTTTTATATTCAATACACCCTGCTTGTGGCGAATACGATTAGTGTATCACGTGGAACGTGGTTTAACTTATTCACGTCGTTACGAGCACTGAGGTGATGTTATGGAAATTGACCTTCGCATTTGTACCGGGTCATATATTTTAGAGAGAATCAGAGAATGTTTCATGTGCCTGTAAATGTTCAGGCTCCATGTGTGCTCATCAAGCCAAAAGCAACAACGTTTTGATGATTCTGAGCAGTTTTTGGCCACGTTTAAACATAATAAACCGGAATTTTTTCGTCGATATGTGACATGGATCCATCACTCCAATTCAGGAATCAAAACGACCGTCATTCAAGTGAAGAGCCACTGTTGAACCTCGTCCGAAGCACTCGAAGCACAACAATCGGCTGGAAAAGCACCGGCTTCGGTATTTTGGGTTGTGCGTGAAGTAATATTCATCGACTATCTTGTGCAGGGAAATACCATCAACAATCAATATTATTTAGCGTTATTGGAACGTTTGGAGGCTGAAATTGTGAAGGAACAACCGCGTATGGCAAAAAATTTTGTTTTATCAAGAGAATACATCATGTCACAATTCAATCAGAACAATGGCAAAACTACTTCGAATTGCTCCCAAATCCACCGTATTTGCCAGATTCGGTTCCTAGCGACTACTGGCTGTTCGCAGACCTCAGAAAACCGGTAATAAATTTCGCTCGAATGAATAAGTTATTGATGAACTGACGCCTATTTTAAGGCAAAAGATAAATCGTTCTACAGAAGTGGTAGTGAATGTTAGAGCGGCGCTGGAATGATTGTGTGGCTCTTGATGGAGATAACGTTGATGAATGAAGCCAATTTTGAACAAAGAAAAACGCGTTTTCTTTCTTGAGCCGGGGCCTTTTCAGTCCAGGTACATTCAGCTCACAAATATTTACATGGGACAGAATCGCTTCCAGTTCGCGGTTTTCACAATCTGCAATGGGAAAACGGCAATGGGCAACCCGTTGTTTGTTTTCATATCTGATTTGTTTATGAGCGTGTACTGAAAATATGCGAACTGTCTTGTAGAGCAGAAAAAGTAACAGACGAGTGTGGAATTGATGTTGTCATATATCCTCAAATGAAGTCACAAAAAATAAGAAATAATGAGAAAAACTTCAATTCACTCGCATATATTCGAAATTAGTCTGGTAAGTACAATGTAAGTGATGCCTCCACTTTCAAAACAACTCTTTACGACATGGGAATGAGATTTGGACTGCTGAACCAAAAACCTTCGATGAAGGTACATGGTGGTATGACGAGAAATTCCAATAACTGAAGGAATTTTTATGACTCTCTGAAAATGAATGACAGAAGACCAGTTTTTGAAGATGGTGATTTCAATAGAAAGAATCATGATTGCTCTGTTTTTTCATCAGTTGCTCATAAATGGAGTCCATAGGGTTATTAATTATTGATTTGAATTATTTGCAAATTTTTACAGAACAATTGAGAATTTTGTACCTTCATGAATCATCATTCACGGTCTTTTCATCATTGATTTGAAAATCAATTAAAATGATGTTTTTTATATTTCAATCTGCAATCTGCAAACTTCAACCAAAATACTCTCGAAACAAGTCGAACCTGAATTTCACTAGTTCGGACTTCCATTGTCTGATATATAAAATGATTTGAAATCCCTGAAACAACTGAAAAAGAATAATTTAAAATGAATAGCTGAAAATAACAATTATATTGAGCAAAATAAACCTGAAATGAAATAATAGTGAAATAAACTACAAGTAAAAATATAACCATTGAGTAAATAAAAACAAAATAAAAATAAAGGAATGAAAAAAAAAAATAAAAATAAAAAGTGTGGAGATTCCAAGTCACGTTAGTTCACCTGAGCGCGTGGAGATAATTTTCATATTTACCTCCCAGAACCAGTGTTATTTATTAATAGCTCAAATATTTCATGAAAGGCATCCGGACAAAAATGTAAGACACGTGTACGTCCGCGATCTAGTTGAAAAGTTTAGAGAAACGGAATCAGTGCAAAATAATAAAAGAAATGCCCCAAGATTACTGAATGAAGCAACCCAAATTGAGGTCCTTGGAAATTTTGAAATGGAGCCTACTGCATCAACACATCAAGTATCTGCAGTGACAGGACTTTCACATGAGTCGGTTAGAAAGGTGTTGAAATTACATAAGTTCAACCCGTACAAAATACAAATTCTTCAAAAACTCATGACTGAAAGAATTCGCGTTGAACCGAGAATGTTAAAAAATATTTTTTTCAGTGATGAATGTACTTTCATGCTGAATGGTAATGTAAATAAACAAAACTGTCGGTACTGGAGTGATGCGAATCCGCATTGATTCAGAGAAGGTCACACTCAATATCCTGAAAAACTGAATGTTCAGGCAGGCATATTAGGCGATGCTATAATTGGTCCCTTGTTCATACCAGGCAATTTAAGTGGCGACTTTTATCTCGATATGCTGGAAAACACCATCGAACCTTTAATTGTGCATTGATTAGAGAACCAAAGGGACGACCAAGGCAACCTAGCTATAGACGAAGATTTGCTGCACTTCCAACAAGATGGAGCACATCCTCACTATTCAGCTCCAGTTAGGCACTGGTTGGATACTAATTATCCGAACAGATGGATTGGAAGGAGAGGTCCCATTGAGTGGCCACCAAGGTCACCAGACTTGGCGCCACTACAGGAGCCTCGCAAGGAAGAGAAGCCGTCACAACCAGTGCTTGCACTTCCCTACATCAGAGGATTATCGGAGAGGATAAGAAGAATTGGTTCCAAGTACAACATAAGAACCTGTTTCAGATCCGGTAACACTATCCGTAGCAGCCTCACGAAAACCAGGCCACCAAACGCGGACTACGTGCGGACTGTGAGTGCGGAAAATCCTATATTGGTGAAACTAAGAGGCCATTGAATGTTCGCATTGCCGAGCACAAGAAGCACACACAGCGAGGGGAAATCATTTTATATATTAGACAATAGAAATCCGAACTAGTGAAATTCATCATGAAACATTGTCAATCACTTTCAAACAAAGTCGAACCTGATAGCAGAAGATCTTGCACAACCCTACTTCTGAACAACCCTGACTGAACAGTTCAATTTTCCTCTTGAAGATGATCACTTGGTGATCAGAACACGTATTGAGGTGTTGAAATAATGGTTTTGTGTTGGAAAAAACTCCAGTAATATTCATTACTACATCAAAGGTTTCATCTCATCTCAAAATACAGACAGTGTAATCAACTGCTACAACAGAATTCTAGAATACTCTACAAAAACCATTCAGCGTTTCAAGTAGCTCAAGAGTTACTTCAGTTGAAAAATATATATTTACACTGAGGTCAAATCAAATAATGTAGGTGATTGAATTGGAGTACCTTGAGTTTCCATTTCATTGTTTTTATTCGATATATCACGAAAAGTATTATCATCAAAGAAACCACGTTTGAAAAAATATAATAATACACTTCGATTTCTAACGGAAACTATTCGATGTTGAAAAAACTAAGAATTAAAAAAGTTATATAGCACTTCTTGGTCTGAAGAGGCTACAAAACCACCACATGTGTAAACTGTTATAAGAACAGTCTCGGCAACAAACGTTTCTGAAACTCCAAAGTATAACTTTAATCCTCGCAGTAAATGCACTGATGACGTCTGCCACAGTAGCATTCAAAACGTTTAGTACTGCAGGTTCCATTCGACCCCAGCCCACTAGCCCGGATTTTGTTATCTTCACTAGTTTAGTGGATATCTCACAATGATAATATGTTATTTGTATTACACTTCAACGTGAAATTTCCACGTAAAAGTTCAAGAAAGCGCGACACGTGTTTCGCAATACAATTGCATCTTCGGGCGTCACAATACTGTTCATAGTGCTTTTATAGACATTCGAATCATCAGGACTATTTCACCTGACAAATTTCTACATGATAAATTCATTACCTGAACTATTTACCCTTCTGGGAACGACTCGTGTAACTGTAGAATAATGAAAACAAATTTTACCCGAGCCATCATTTTACCTGATTACCGCTTTGCTCGTTGCAAACTGAATTCAATAAAGGAAAAAAAAATCAATTATATTCGATCATTGAGCAATAATCCTGAATTTTTAAATCCATTGATTTATAAACAATCCAAAGGTTGAGTTTTAAAACTTTCTCTTCCAAATGCGATACGTCATGATCTTGATTGACTCGTTGGTTCGCAAATGTTGAATTGTTCTTCCCATTGAAATAAAATAGTCGAATATGATTGTGACTGAATTTTGAAATATTGCATTATTGCTTCTACAGAAATTCACAGGATCAATTTGATATCATGATTATAAGACAGGCTAGGCCCTAAACTCTATTGAGAAAACTCAAATGAATATGTAAAAAACATTATTCTGAATAGTAGCAATTTCATTGAAATCGTAAAGAATACAGGAAGTACAGGAAATACACCTTGGGTTCCGGTTGTGCGGTCTCATGACCAAACACTATAGAATTCAACAATGAAAATATTGAAAAATACGAGTTTACTCATATATGAACTGTTCGTATATTCGAACACTTTTTGTTTCAATGGTAGTATTCAGGTGATGTAATTGTAATTTATATTCATGTCGATGCATTCAACTGAGGATATTTCAGGAAATAATCTTTCCGAATACCACTCGACCTAATTAGCTGAGGATATTTCAGGAAATAATTCCTCCCAATACCAGTTGACCTGAAAAATTTCTTAGATGAATAGCCTTTTTTTCAACTCGAACTTTGTTATTTTTGAGCAATACTGATTGGCAACCAGCAACAGACAAAACCACTGATCCTATGGACTCATGATTTCATCATGCTAGTTGCTCTCAATAAGAAGTAACCGTTTATGAATGAAAATTCATTAATAAAATTTTGAAGTTTTCTGGTATTACTTTTGATAATATAGTAGAAACGGTAGGTGAAATTGTCTACGAAAAAACGTGAATAATGAAGCAGAAACGATGCACATAATGAAAAATATAAAATATAGTTTAGTTATTTTTAAAAAACCTCGACACGTGCCGACATAATTGAAAAACATGTCGAGGTGTTGAAAGCAACGATTTGGTGTTGGGATAAAAACTCCACAAATATTCATTACTATACCAAAGGTTCCAAACAGTGGATTACAAATGTGAAGAGGTGATTATAAAGAGTAGAAGACAAGTTTTTTCCAGAAACTGTAAAGTACACCTAGAGAATGAAAGTTTCCTTTCATCGAAAAAATGTAATGGCCATTTTTCATGGATACTTCCTCATTTTTAATTCTATAGTATCGATCATGAGATGAACGCAATACACCCAGAAGTAAAGTGTTCGAAAATTCTTTCATCTGATAAACGGTATCTATGTGAAATGAACCATCACGATACTGATTTCCCAAACGGATATGATCTAGATAGATTTTTATTGAATGTAAATCGCTATTTTCACTAAGGAAAAGCTCTCAGTGTTCCGAAGATAGATTCTCATGCAGTATTTGTCTTTAATAAAACATGGTTGTTTTTGTGAATCAGATACTTTACAACATTTTTGAATTCTTGAGTTTTGACATTTTTTTCTCATTGAGTAATAGTTTTTCATAAAACGCTGTTCATAATTAAATGACACACGTTCCCTAATTACATGAAACTTGTTAATATTTCAAAAACATTAAAAGGAACGTAAATAATATGGATGCTGATCGAAATTCTGAAGGTTGATGACAACTGAAAAATATGTAAACTTTTTTTAGCGAGTCAATTACTCTCAGAAATTTTCGAATGAGATTATACATGATGACTGATTCATGCCACCCCTCTTTTAGTTCCAACATCAATTTATATTATTCACCGTTCTGACCTTTTCATTAAAAATATAACTACATGATGTATCGAATTCAACATCAACAATTTGATGGAATGACTTTTCTGTTGAGATAATTGCTGATGCGTGACTAATGCATAGCAAATTTCAAATGAAAGTTCCAGATAAAAATAATTTATTGTAAACGACAGCAATTTCCACGTGAATGGGATACAGAAAGTAATTAAAATGAAAATTCAAAATAGTTAATTCAAATAGAATCAGTACAGAGTCAAATAGAACTGTTGACGAGAGGAAATAAATAATTGATTTAATTGTACCAATGGCTGTGACGATTATTCATAGAAAGTTCAAACAAATTCTTGTATTATCGTAAATTACTACAGAACATACGTAATGATGTACTAGAAAAGCTACAGAGGAAAATGTAAAACTGTTTGGTTTCACTTTTGATGAGAATCTTTGTGGAGTCAGGTCAGATAACTGTACTCTTCTTCCAAGATTCAACAACTGAAGCATATAACAAACATCAACACTGGCAGCGGGTTTCTTTCATAGATATTCATTCGCTCAATAATCCATTTTTAAATGTTTCAATAGTTATTCTGCTATTTCGGCCGGAGACATGTCCAACGAATCAAAAATGGTGTAACTAAAATTTCTATGTTTTTTACCACTTTTCTTTGTAACTAACGTTACTGCAGTTTTGTCCTATACGGACATTTTCAAACTTATACAATACTTTTGATAACGACCTACCCGGCCAAATTTTGCTGTCTCTAATCATGTCTCTGGCTTGAAAGTCTATGTTTGTATGTTCATCAGTAAAATTAATGAGAGTTTAGGCCATCCGATTCTAAAGCAGAGCAATTCTTCCAACCCTCACGAATTATTTAAATATATTTTGGCGCTAACAGGTTCATCTTCAAGTAGTCGAACTTATTCACAAACCGGTGTAGGATTAGAGTATCTGTGTTTCGTGGATGCGAAAATTCAATATTCTTTCAAAATCATTTCACTATGATAGAACACTCATCTTCACAAAACGTAGCGTTTCTTGAAATAATTCAGGAGATTTGTCATGAAATTGAACGTTTGAATCGAACAGTAGTGTATATTTGAAGTGCTTATTACCCTCAGGAGCAGTATATTGGACTTATCCATGGTCTATTTAGTTTGAGAAAAGTATCGGAGACTTGTCTGTCCTCAGCTTTCACCTTGTGCAGATGTTGTTTGAGTTTCAGAATTGCATGTTTTTCATTTTGTAGGAGCCTGAACAGAATCGGGTTAATTCATGACTAGCTCATGGAAGTAGGTCCCAAGTGAGGTCTTCTATTAGACTCCCTTCAAGGGTCCGTTGGGGCTCCACTAACTCAAACTTGATTAAATAAGTTCAAAATTCCAATGAAGCTGATTGTTTTCTTAGTGTGATTGGAAGACAAACCGAATACTAAAAACCTGGTTCAAAGCGGGGCAGACAAATATGTGCTCTGCTGTTTCTTCATTAGCGACGACACGCTCTGCCTTCTGAAGATTCAGTTTATATGATGATTCAGGCCTATAAATAGGCCTGTAAGATACCATAGGTCATTTCTGCTGTCAGCTAACAATTGTATAGTAACATACTTTGAAAAATGTATGAATATCTTGCAATGGGATACTCCTGGTAGATTTTGCCAGACTTTTGCAGTCCAAGTATTCAGTATTTGTTGGCAAAGCCTAAAACGATTCCAATGATAGTTTTTCGTTCGATTAAACTGTTCGGAGGGCTGAACAAGTCTATCTCTGTACATCACAAAACTCCACCACAGCAGTTTGCTGTGCAGTTTGACGACGAGGCGAATGCTCCATACGTGATCAATGGTTCGTCAATCATCAATGCTCTGCGGTGATTGTTTTATAGTTAACAATGTCCCAAAGAATCCAAGAAGCTGAAACGTCAGTACCTAAAATGATTGAACAAATTACGTAAGTGTGTACCTGAAAAATACCTGAAAAGGACATATGCTCTGCGGTGATTGTTATGAAGTTTGCAATGTACCCAAAGAATCCAAGTAGCTGAAACGTCAGGACCTACAGTGATTGAATTAATTACGTAAGTATGTACCTGGAAAATACATGAAAAGGGCATATGCTGTGCGGTGAATGTGATTAACTTTGCAATGTACCCACAGAATCCAAGTAGCTGAAACGTCAGTACCTAAAATGATTGAACAAATTACGTAAGTACCTGAAAAGGACATTTTTTCGCTGTCGCTGTATAAAAAAAGTGCAACTGGAGAACACAAAATGGATATTCTCTTCTGGTTGAGTATCTGGAATGCTTGGGAAATTCCAGTTTTTTCCATTTCCAACATGACGAAATATTCATTTGGGGGTATGTTTTCCTGCAGAAACTCATGTGTCAAGCTAGGCTTCTCACCATGGAGATTTTGAAGGATAATCACAAACGAAATGTGATTGAATGTGAAGGTACGAAGGTTTTGAATGTTCTGAAGGAATCAATTCGAAGTTCTACCCTTACGCCTGTACAAATTATTTTTATTCACATTGAAACTCTGTCTTCTGCGAGTAAAGGAGCCTTCCTTTCGAAATAAATTATTGTAAGGTCGATAAAGAATGTGAGATATGAGAAAGACTTTCCTCTCCCAGTACTCGAGAGGACATCAAATAGATTTTTCGCACAGAATATTACTCACATGTATTACACTGTGTTTTTTGTATATCCGTAACCGCGACACTGGTCCTTTGTAAAGGTGACCCTGTCCGTATGTATCAGTATGAATACAGCAAAAAAGGCCAAGAAGGTCATATACTGGTATGAAAAGATTTTGGTATAGTAATCCTTGGTGTGAAAAGATGCGTGAAGTATTGCTGTGAATAGATAGAATAGAGCTGCGTTACCGCTCATCGAGGTTGTAGATGTTCAAGGTGCAAGATCGCCTTTGATATCGGTGAATCATCATTTGACGGTGAGCGTATTTCGACCGGGGGGTTTGTGTACTCTGCTTGTGCTGATCAAGGATTTGATTCCAGATAGACTCGTTGGATATTCTGCTCCTGAAGAAGCGCTTTCTGGCTGCACCATCAAGTGCTTGCACTTGAAACTTTAACTTGGTATTTAAATATGGTTACTTTGTTAAGTATTGGCTACGTAATATTTAAATGATTCGACACAATTTAAAATTTGTTTATAGTAAATATAGATGTCGGTACTATATAAACAATCAATGGCAATAATAGGTATTCATCTAGATACTTTTGAAATATATGGCAAACTGGTAGGTACTGAACATTTGATGAGCTTTGAATGAATAATAATAGATGTATGTTCGTAGCGCCTTAAGTCCAAATTTTCGATGGTCACGAGCTGTAGACAATAAAATTTACACCAGGAAAAAACCTCATCATCGCGTAATCATTTTTATATTGGAAAAATTTATTTTTCAACACATGAATTTTCAGCAAATGAATCCATGTAAAACATAAATATGAATTTCAACTGATGTTATTGATTCAAGGTACGAATGCTCAAAAACTTCAATGATATATCATCTCGTTGTTAATTTGATCATGTCTACGATACCCTTGAATGATNAATGAGGGTTCACCGGTCTCGCAGTGCAGGCTGGTTACGGGACTGGAGCAGAATGCTCCGGTGGCGATTCTGATTGCTGTGTTATGAATGACATCAAGTTCTCTCAAAACTGATTTTTTAGCTGAATTATAAACTATACACCCGTAGTCAATTTTGGATCGTATCAGTGCTTTATATATTCTCATCAGGCATATGTAATCAATTATTTAGGTTTGTTTAGGTAATTCAGCAAATACAAACAGAGGTATTCAATAATAGCTTTGAAAGCATTTAACGCTTTTGTGAATGTATAATCATTGTTATAAATTTACTAGTTATGAATAAATCATACAGATGAGTGGATATCCGATTATTAATAATTTCCTTCAATGGCACGTGTTACTGCGTGCTGCAATTACGATACATTGCAGTATTTCAGATTTTTTGTTAGTTTTCATAAGAGCATATTTTCTTATTTCAAGGAATTGAAATATTTTTACATGAATTGTGAAAAAATGAAGGCAATCAATACTGTGATACCACCAAAATGAGCAAATTTTTATGATTTGCCCTTCGTTTGTTCCACTGGAAAGTGTAAGATAGATGTTTATTTTACTACATTATGTACAAAGATACATTTATAGCAAGTCAATTCCTTAGTACTAGGTTAATAAATTTTCATCCAGTGTTATTCCCAGAAGGTTAACGGTATCACCTTTACTCGACGTATGATTGCTGAAGAAGTTCAATTTCTGCGTTTTCTCTATATTCAGAATCAGTAGGTTATCAGAATACCAGTGTTCAGCTGAGTCTAATACCTCATCCTCTATATTTTTGAAATTGTGTAGAACACGGTCGGTGATGGTAGCGTCATCAGCATACATAACTATTTCATTAGGCAAAATTGATAGGAAAGATCATTTATATAGATGATAAAAAGAAGGGGCCCTGAAACCGACCCTTGTGGAACGCCATGATTAATTTTTTCCACTTGGGAACGTCTCGTGCCATCTGAGACGCATATATATCTGTCCGTAAGGTAGGATTTCAATAGTTTCAGTGGTAGCCCTCTTATACCATAGTGCTACAGCTTTTTTATCAGTAGATCATGGGAAACGCAGTCAAAGTCCTTGCTGAGATCTACTGAGGTGATTGAAGTATTAGTACCTTCTTCAAAACTCTGGACTACATTTTTTACCACAGTGTAAACTGCATCAAATGTGCTCTGATTTTTTCTGAACCCGAACTGAAATTTGTGTATAAGGGAGTATTTTTCAAAGAAAACTATCAAACGATTTTCAGTCAAGATTTCAAAAACTTTCCCAATAATCGGAATTAATGATATTGGTCGATAATTGCCCTGGATCGAGGGGTCTCCTTTTTTTAAAATGGCAATCACCCTGATTACCGGAAATACTCCACTACTGAAACACAAATTTATGAGGGATGTGAGTGGAACCACAATAAACTCAGCAATTTTTTTCAAAACACGAGAATTCAAATCATAGATTTCGAGATGAATTTTCAACTGAACGAATAGCCTCAATTACTTCAGATACGGAAACGGGTTCTGAAAAGAAGGTCGCCTCTGGGGATGGTACAGACCTCAAGAAGCTAAGATGAATCCTGTATCAGGGAGAAATTTGTTCAATCAGAAGATCCGCTGCTGTAGAGAAATAAAGCAGCAGGGAATATTAATTCTGCACATTTTCGACAATAATATTCAGATTTACTGTCCTTCTTGTATGACAATTGTGGTTCTTGCTACATTGTTCATAGTACTAACTTCGTCAATATCTGTTTTTTCCGAATCGTTTCGACATGCTTTCCAATAGATGCTAGATTAGATTCTACTGCCCGTCAGTTTCATCGTCAAACATATTGTTATGGATAACTTTCTGTAACTATTCATTCCAGTAATTCATCATCAAAATCTGAGTGGTTGCCAATGATTGATCATCACCTTCAACTCTATCCAAGAGTCGCTGAAGATGTTTCCGTTTTTTTCCAGGATCCATCTAATAATTATCAAAATGAAAATTTCACTTTTCGAAACCAGAGAACTCTGTTTCAACTGACCAAGTTCTCGCCAGTAGTGTTGAGCTGAACCACGCATGCATTGCAAAACTCAACTGTCTGAGCCAGTGGAGGTGATGATAAAACGCTATCTGTGGGATCATCAGAATACTCAATTCATGAATTCAAAGATTTCCAACTCATTCAACTTGGCAGTTTGTGAGAAATGTTCTTATTCAAATGTTTCTTTGTGAGTATTGGATTTTCTAAGAAGAAAATATCACTTATTGTGTATTTTCAAAACTGTCATTATGACAACGTTGAATTGACATATCCATTTCAGAGTTTTAGACGCAATATTTTTCTCACGAAAGCATGGCTTTTCACATTTTATTGTCTTCACTCTAGATGTCACTACCCCAATAAAACGTGATATATATATATTTAATAGCGAATCCATAAGTTATCCATTTGAAAATATAATGCTCACAAAACTGCGTTCGTTTTTTCTGAAATAAAAGCTTTCTTCAGTTTACGACCAACAATAAACTCGATTAGGTGAGTTTTTTTCCAATCCCCGATATTCTTGTAATGAAAGTTACGCTCATCTCGATTTTTGTCGTAAATTCCTATACCTAACCCATTTTATTGTAGTTAGAAACTCTTGTTAACCACAATTTTCGCCTACTCAAAATGTTAGATTTCGAATTATCCTAAAATATGGGTTGGGGTAGAGAAGCATCAATATATTAGATACAGTTTGTTATAGAAGTTTTCTATAGGATAGTTGCTTTGGAAAAAAGTTGTAATGGGTGATTTTCAACGAGTAGATAGAATAAACATATTTCGATTAACTGGGAATTTTGTTTTTGCAATTCTGCCATGAAAATTATGAGAATCAACATATTTGAAGGATTGTCACAGTAACTCAGTTTGTCAATTAATTTGGTTGAGACTGGTTTCAGGAAAGCTTATACAAAATTTGACCTGAATCGATATGCTGCAAAATTGAAAATCAATAATTAAAAATATGTCTTATTTTACTACATTGAAAAATGAAACAACCCAAGTTTCAAAGTTATACCACTGAACATCCTGAAAATAGATATGAATCCTAATTCATTGAAAACTTCCATTTTACTGCAAGCAACTATTGCCTTTTTTGAAATGAGAAAGGTTTGAAAGGGAGTTAGAGGTTACCGCTTGCATACAGACTCTATCTATGATGAAACTTCAAAACAAATCTGAAAGCATCCATACTTTTATTGACTCTTTCTGTTAAGTAGAAGCAATATTCTACAAATACCAAGTTATATCTCCCCTCCAGAATCGTGTTCATCGTTGAAAATTATGATCGAGAATGAATTGTTGCTTCAAAAATTGGAGGTTCGTAAATTTGAAAGAGTTGGTCAGTATACGATTTTCATTTGTAAAATTCTATAAAAGTTTGAGCAAATTAAACCTTTTTTTCTGAATATTCAGAGCCCGTGTAGAAAACAGAAATTCGTACTCCTTTTGGAAAAACTGAATTATAACTATTTTGGAATGATTTCAACTCATTATCGAGCAAGTTGTGTTCCGCACAGGAACTGCGTGAGCATGAAAAATAAGATATCTAAAACAAATGAACTCTTTTATGGGCACGAAATTGGGGAATGTATATACACGTAAATAATCCAAATATCTGGAAAAGAAATGTTATGACTTTCTTCTTTTCCATTTTTATAAAGATGGATGAGAAGGAAGTAGAAGAGAAGTAGAAGTATTTCCCAAAAATTATTCTCTTGAAAATTTACGCCTTTCAACTTATATTTTGAATACTTCTCGTATAGAATTTTTATATTTCTGAACTACTCTTACTGATCTTATTCAAGAATCACTCTGTTCACTTCACTTCAGCCCGACATCAGGATATGTTTCGAGATGAGATCCAAAAGGTATCCCAATTTCAACACATTGTAGAACATCCAAAGAAAAGTTACGACACTACATCCTCAGTGTGTTTATCAATATAATCCCGAGATTATTATCATATGAGAATGATATCAAAACTTCGAGAGATGATGAAAATTATGAAAATCTAGAACAACATTTTGTATTACGAATTATTTGTGTATTTCGTGGAAACCAAGTTTCATATTTCGAAGAACCATGATAATTCAGTACAAATTTCATTAAGTTTCAGTGTCAACATAAATCATATCCATTGATTTCTAGTTCCTGGGAGTTATGTCGTTTCGGTTTGTTGTCGGTTGTCATTGGTTGGGAGTTAACACCCAGTTAACGACTAACGAATCATTATATATGCATTGATTTGAAAAAAAATCGTAATCTGAGGACTCCTGAGACGGTTCTCTCTTGAAATATAAAGAGAAATATGTCAGTTTCGGATTGGGTACGTTCGACCCAGTGTGGTGTGGTGAATATTGTTCTTCGGCGTAGTAGTGTTCAGTGATTTAGGCGTCTGGACTTTCGACAGTGGAATCAAATAGAATAGAAATCATATATTTTCCCAAAATGACTGTCAATAAGAAACACTCTGGTTTTTTGTATATAATTGTAATTGAAATACGAATAATAGATATTTTACTGTGCTGAAGAACAATATTCATAACACCACCAGACCATACTGAAACAAAAAAAATGCAAAACTAACAGATTCCACTTCATATCAGAAAAGAAAAATAGTGCAGAATTCTTCAGTCGTTCAAAAAAATGTTTTGAAACAAATTAATATATTTTGACTTTCATCGCAATGACAAGTACGGAATGTAATACACGTTTTAGTCACTATGATTCACACAGGATATTCGTGGTATATCGTATGTGAGAATTCATTTTTTCACTGTGGGAGTCCCTCAAGGAATTATTATTGATCCATTTTTCGTACCTGTTCATGAATGTTTCATTCAACTCATTTTACTGCAATAGAATAATGTTTGCAGATGATTTGAAGTTGAACACCTCTAGAAGATGGTACTGGGTTTCAACAACAGTTAAATACTTCTTATTATCGGTGCCGCAATTTATTGCCTTTGAATATATCCAATTGAAAAATGTGTTATTCAGTAGAGAATTCAATATAGTGCAATTTTTAGAACTCTCTTTGAAAAAACTAACACTATGTGAGATCTAAGTATCCATTTTGATCATCAAATTACTGTCAATTGTACTGTTGTTTCTGCTTATCGCTCATACAATAGGAATTTCAGTTACATTCTACTCTCACTATCACATACGTATGTGAGTTCTAAAATAATTGAATCTCATTTATGAATAATACGTATCAAATATCGAGACCAATTTTTTTAATTTTTGTGTTTTAAAACCAATGATTTATCCTCTCATCGAAATTACTATTATATCGAACGACTGTCAATATGAGACACTCTGGATTTTTTCCATGTTTTCGGGAAGAATGTTGACCCACTTCCTAAAAAACAAAGACAATTGCTTTCAAAATTCAAAGGCTAAAAAAATGTATAATGTGGTAATCATAATCAGATAATCAGTTTAATGTGAATAATTATTTGGAGTATCCTTGAAACGATAATTTGATAACACAACACAACAAAAAAATATTTTTTGAATGTTTCCTACACTAAATTAGTCAATTTCTACTAATTTTGGGGTGATAAAAACGAAAATAACAATGAAAAATTTTTATTAGCTCTGGTTTTTGAGATACACAGTACTTAATCTTAAAGAGTAGTTATACTATACGTGAAAAGTGAAAGTACATAAAACAATATTGTTATGTTTCTTTTAGAATATTT
>NW_019289683.1:203160-283209 GCF_000500325.1 Leptinotarsa decemlineata
ACTTACGGTAATCGATCCAGGCCATAGAGAGGTTACGCTTATATTGTATCGAGTCCTGCGTTATTATTATTATTATTATTATTATTATTTCGAATCTTCAAATATTTTGTCCATATTTTATCGTTTTGAATAATTCCGCATTTTCACCGCATGTATTGTTCATCATTTCCATACATTTTATCGAATGTTTTGTCAATAAGGTCATTTCTTTGGACAGAAAATATATTTATCACGATTATTATCCTCTAATATTCTTCATCCAAGAAAGAATGTTTACAACTCCAAAACTGTTGTTATCGTTTGGTGGTTTCTCGTGATGCAATCGCATTTTGATCCGATAATATTTATATATTTTTCCGTATGTTGCATCATTGCATATTCAATATTTCAATATACAAAATATCGATGATTTGTTTTGTGAATCAAAAGCCAATTATTTTTTCATGAATCGTCTTTAACTACTTTCATTAGATTTGTTCCAGAGACAAGCAAAACCTATTCACTTGTACAGAAAAACACGAATCCCAGAGATCTAAATGAATCTTCGAATGGATCATGTTCATTTTGGTTTTTGATAAATTGGAACTGATGATTTTCTATTGCTGGCAAACCCCAAGATTTAAGAATTTCAGTACAGTGAACTATCTTAGTGAGCTATGTAAAAATATCGCTGACTATTGAGAGTTTGAAAAAATGCCAATTTTTTCATTTTCGAAAGAGAAATATCACAATTGGTATTGGCCGGTTTGGAAGACACATATATTTCGATTTACTTGGATTCAGTTTCAACTTAAGAAAATTCCACCTATTATCCATGAATTTGATATTTCCTCGTGTTGAATTAATATTTTCAGCCACCGAATTTTCTATAGCATATATCATTGTGTCATCTGCAAATAGGTATATACTCATATTTTCTTAACTTTTTGAAATATCATGGAATTTCGTGTGAATAAGATTTTCATTCAATCCAGCTTTTGAGAGTTTAAAAGTCAATTTTTCTTTTAGATATGACCAAATAGTATTTCCATAACTTTTTTATAGTGAGATAATGAATTGAGTTATCAAAATTCTTCACATTTAGATGTATTTTGGATTTTTCTGATTGGGACTTTTACTCTTGTCACTGAACATATTCTTCGAAAATCAATAAAAACATGATATCATTATTATTATTATCAATCACTCTTGTGTGATATTATTGCTCACAGGAAAATAGTGTGCCTGTTGATCTGTTAACCCATTCCACATGCATTTCTTGAATCAATCAGATAATTTCCATTCCGTTTATTCCAGACATCTCATCCGCAATGTATTCGGCGCGGCGTCTTAGTCTGAATTCGGAATTGGGTTGGCGACGAAACGAACAATCGGGCATCTAGCCAGATGGTCTAGTAATCTAGTAGTATACTTGTGTCCATTACGCCATGGCTCTTAAATATTACATCTATTATAGAAACCCACTGATATTTTTGAAAATTCTCACTTCATTTTGGCAGGACATTGGGTCTTATCAAGTTTCACGATCGAATCAGTTTCAATCACTATCATGAAAATTGAAAATATTGACCTCTATCGAGGAATTCAAAAATATGTACGTCTTGTTATATGACATCACTAGCGATCCACCCTGGTTTCGCATGCGTGCAATGCTGATAATAATAAAGAAAAGAGAATTGAAACTTTCTATGTTTTTTACCACTTTTATTTGTAACTGAAGTTACTGCAGTTTTGTCCTATAAGGACATTTTCAAACCTAAACATTGAACTCGCCTTTTGTCTCCCGCGGCTGGCGCTAGAAATCCTTTTTTTTACACATCTACGACATAGAAAAAATCTACTTACAAAATTTCAGCTTTCAAAATATAGCGGTACGGAGAAACTGTGATGAAAAGGTAATTTTCCTATGTAAACGCGCCTCTTTTACCCCCACGGAAGGAGCTCCAGTTGGAATATTTGAAAATCGTCCCTCAGTACGCATTTAAGACCTCAGAAACACATGTATACGAAATTTTAGCTTCCTAGTACTCACCAGCATTTTCGAGTATATATTTCAAGGTTTCGATAGTCTTGAATAGGTAATATTCAACTAGGCATCGGAATGACCGATTCTTTATTCAGATAAATGTTTTAAATGTTTCAATGTGAAAACCTAATACTAAATTTAGAAAGACATAAGGTACGTATAAATAATACAATCGCTAAAACGTTTTATTTCAATGGATATGTTGGTCAGAATAACACCCGGCCACAAAAACACCCTGTCTACCTTATTAGTGCTTTATATAACTATATAACAATTTGAATCATGTGACTTACTTGAAGACTTACGATTTCAACGAAGTTTAGGTATGAACTAATTGATAATTCAGGAGTTATAGAAAGATTTTCATCAATAAACATGTAATAAACCAACTACTAGTAATACTAGAACTATATGAATCTTATTTGAATTATTTCTCCTCGATTACTTCAATAATCATTATCCCATCGTACAAAACCATGCGTCATACCAAAACAATCGTTACTTTCTTCGAGAAAGTTTTCCTTCAATTTCCATTGGCAGGAGGTTTTGATATTGGAGATTGCTTCAAGATTATGTTCCAGGACTAATTTCTTTATGAATATTCATAATTCTACTTCGGCTATTTGCAAAAGTTTTCTTTAAGGGGTACTTTCAATTCAAACCATTGTTGTTTTAAGTAAAACTCATTTCATCTTTTCACATGAAATACAAAGATGAGCGGAGTTGGAATGAATTAAAGATTTAACGGCGACTAGGGTGTATTATCTCAGTAGATGGGATTGTTAATAATTTTCATGGTGATCATGATTATTCCAATCAAGCCTGATGATATTAAAGAATATTAGAAAATGTTTCATGCTTTTATATAGTTATTAATTCATGTTATGCTTCCATATACTTAGGTTTGTTATGCTTTCATAGAGTTATGCCATTTTCTTATTTCAAAATCGAGCAAAACAAAATCGGAGTTTTTTTCAAAAAAGACATATTGATATGAAAGGTGAGACTGAAACTTCTGATATAGAGTTAATTCAACCAAAAAGCAAGTTGGCTTAACTAGGAGATAAGGTAGGCTAATCCCTGAACTCCTACTCACCACCCTATAGCAAGGGACTCTAAACCCACTCAGCGTCACTAACGGATCTTTCGAGATACCTGTCACCCACTCGTCACAGAAAACCTTGTCATGGTAATGCGGGTTTCTGCCGTGATATACCTCTTTTCCCTAGAAACTCATGGAAATCTTAATGGACCATGAAGTAGCAGAGGATCAGAGCAAGAACATCTCAGATATCCAACTTTTGATTCTGTTAGAAAACCTAGGAGGCTAGGTGGTGCAGCCAGTAATCGGCTTATCGCCTCCTCATAAGCAAGATATCTTATGAATCAAGCTTGCACCAGGAAAACGTTGGAAGTTGTCAAATAAGAAAATGTCGAATGTACAAGAACGAATTGAAGAAAGTACAAACTGTAGGAAAAAACACTCACGAAACAGCTATTTTCATATAAACATTGAATTACACGAAAGAAAAATACTTTCGAAAAAACTATTTTTATATGAACACTGAATTATATAAAGAACACTTTATTTCATTCAGTTTGTATTCTATACAATTCATTATTAACTCTGAAATAAATAGTGAATACCTATTCCCATCTTTGTTGATTTTGTGGTAAGAAGAATGACATAATTCGCGTTGAAAAAATTCGAAAAGTATGCTGAACTGAGATACTTGAAAAAACACTTCAATCGAAGTATCATTTGAAGGGTTGATCATTAATGCTCATCCAACTATTGGTCTTCCTCCCAAGCCAAGGAAGCTGCGTGGTGCAACCACAAAAAGCGACGTTTCGCCTTCATGAATTCGCATTACACCCACCCAGAAGCCTAATCTGCATTAGGAAAAAAAACCTTTCTCTTAGTAGGTCGCTCACGCCCAGGCCAAAGGAAAAAAAAATCTCCATGGCTGAATCCAATGTATCATCAGGTAGAGCTGAATAATATATGTGCTAATATTGCTCCGGTTAGGTCTTATTATAAAGATAAATCATTTTTGGCAGTTCACTACCAACTTGTACTTTGCTCGGTCAGAGACAAGTGCTTCTGGAGCCGCTTGGCTATTCGAGAATATTTTCAAAAATTCAATGGTGATATGTTTTTCCTCCAATCTCTCCTCACATGAATCAGTGACGTAAATTTCCATCTGAAATATGGTCGCATATAATCTAGAGCAAGTTGATATAATATCTGTCTCGACTCTGCGGCTGTAAACAACTGCACCAGAACCTGTGTCAGAACTGTGTCGGATCAATATTTCCTCTTCTTGGGGGATCCGGTCGCCTCTACTTTCGATAAGGACTATTAGAAGCATCAAGTCAGAGATCACGCTGAATGATGTTTTTTGAAAATTTTTCAATTGTAGCATCTATTATGTTTATCGAAATGTAACTGAATACTGTTTTAGCTTTCTATTTCAAGTATGAACTGACTGTACTCATCGGATTTTATATGAATGAACTGACTTCACATAGGTTTATGACGAGCTTGCTGTAATTTGTTCACCAGGTCACACTCGGATCCCATAACTTTCAACTCATTTCATACCGATCATCATCAGGTATCAGTCTGAGCCACCAGATATTCACCAAAGAGAAATATTTCCAAAGTATTACTGAAAAATTTAACTGAAATTTTGAGCGCAAAATATCCACATTACCTGCATACGCAAAAGGGATCTTTGATTTCATCGGTGAATTGAGCGATTATTGCCGAGAAACATGGAGAATCAACAGCTGTTGCGCTTGATATTTCTAAGACCTTTGACCGTGCGTGGCATGAGGGTTTACTGGCAAAACTTCGATGCTATGGAAATCCATATTGTCCCCAACCATCTTTTTATTATATATCACGACTTATTGGAAAAACCAAGAATCCAATATCGTCGGCCTAATTGTAAAACCATGTAACTCCACGAAAATCAATTTCGAGTTTATTATATCAAATTGTTGTAGAAATTACTCTACACCAATGATATAAACCTCGTACCTCCAAAAAATTCGTTGAATTTAATAAAAAGGAATTTCCAAACCACGTATCTTTTGTTAGGGTTTTTTGTTATTTCCAACCCACTAACTCCTAGTTGTCCATATGTTAGTAATAGTCATGTCAACAGTGCTCTACCAAGTCTTTTTTTTTATTACATATTCAGTTTTTACATAATATGACCTTCTTTGACTTGAGATTTAAGGATGGCTATTGCTACTTATGGAATGAGAGTGAAGGTGAACTCACTGGAAATGAGTTTGCAAGCATTTTGACACACTTCATTGTTTCCCAACTACCTCTAAGAAACAATAGTAATGAAGTGATAATTTTCAGCGATGGTTGCAATTATCAAAATCGTTGTGCTTTATTGGCAAATGCACTAATGCATTTAGCAAAACAGTATAATATTGTCATAGAACAAAAATATTCAGAAAAGGGGCACACCAAAATAGAATGTGACTCAATTCATTCAACAATTGAGAGATATCTGAAAAATAGAGATAAACATGTTCCAGCTGATTACGCAGAAGTATGTTCCAAGGCCAGAAAGAACCCCAGGCCTTATAAAGTTCAATACTTAGACTACACTTTTTTCAAAGATTATACTAAAGCTATGCCATATAAATCAATCAGACCTGGAGTAGGTGTAGGTCAACCAAAAGTAACAGATATTCACTGTCTTTTGTACACAGAAGATGCGAACCCAAACAATCAAAAAACACACGATCTAGAAGGAAAGAAACAACTGCCACGGCGTGTAACGATTCACATTTAATTGGTCAATGTGATTTTCCTCAACTGTACACATCCAAACGAAAGATTCCTCGATCAAAATATAATCATCTCCAATAGCTTGAACAAACAATGCCTTCCGACTACTATTCATTTTACGATGTTTTGCAAACTGATTAACTAAGAAAAATTTAACGTTTTTCCAACTTTGGTTGGTTTGTCTTTGAATTTTTGTGTAATAAACTAATCCAATTAAAATCTGTTTGATTATTGGGACCTTTGAACCATGTAAAATTGGAGAATCGAACACCCCTTTTCATTCATTGTTACTTCATGGGATTGAATATGAACTCTTGTACTATTACGATTTTAACGTAACTCCTAGTTTTGAGATGTAAGCGGATATTTAAGCTCTGTCCAAAACCTTCAACTCCGCATTCCATAACACCTAACTCCAGAAATCAGTATTTACAGAACATGTAACTCACTGAGAAACGATAAAAAAAATAATAATCAACAAAACCTGGTGTGTGACAGATNAAAAAAAATAATAATCCACAAAACCTGATGTGTGACAGATTATTTTCATATTTCCATACAACAGTGTTTGATTTCGTAAGAAACCATAGAGGAAGTGTCAAATGAGAAAGTTTTATTGCTCTCCTGTAAAATAGGCAAAATGGCAGTTACGTGGTTTTACAATTAGGCCGACGATATATTGCTTTGCTGACGACAGCACACTTGTCTCGTCATTTCATTTGGATTCCAGGACATCGGTTACGGAGGCACATCTTCACGGGCAGCAGGAGGTTGCATATCTTAATGAGGATCTAGAAGTGATTTTGAATTGGGATGGAAGTAACCAGGTTCCATTCAATGCCTCGAAAACCCAGACATCGGTTTTTTCCAAGAAGATAAATGTTTCCGAACCAGATATAATAATGTCAGGTCAGACAATTCCTCTTTCTTGGAACACTATTCCGAACCAGAAAACTGTACACACCTCAGCAACTTTTAAAGCTTTATAAAGCTTAGATCAGACCTTCTTTGGAGTATTGTTCTCATGTATGGGGCTCTGCCCCCAAACAACCCTGAAGTTGCTGGATTTCATCCAGAAAAAGACATCCGTCTGATTCATCGAAGGAAGGTTGGAGATTTGTCTCTCTTCTGTAGATACTTTCACGCGAAGTGTTTAAGTGACTCTGCACATTCGATTCCACCAAGAGCGGCACATATCAGAAATACGCGGCGGACTGTGGCTGCTCATCGTTTTTTGTTTCAACTCAGTTCACCTCGAACTTCACTGTTTAAGAACTCTTCTGGAGAGCTGCGTTCATGGATTTAATCTCCTGGGATTCAAATCCAATGTGAATCGCTACTTTCGCACAGGCACCGCTCTGGCCCCAAAGATTTTTCTGTAGTGCTTGTGTTTTTTCCTTGAAAAAAATGAAATTTGACTGATTCAATGAATTATTGTATCTTGGTTAGATGCTTTCAAACAAAAACTAATTGATACTGAAACCATATGAAAGGTGTCTACACCCATAATATCTATAGAGTTATGGGATTCCTTAATTATTCGCACCAAGTTTACCTCTGTCCAGAAATATAACTGACTACTTTTTCTTGTCAACATTAATTTGAACTGTATTAAATGCAATAACTGGAAGTAGCAGAGCTTGTTACCCCTATATCATAATAATTTAATGGTAAGAGGACGCTAATCAGATATCAGTTCGTAATTAAGATAAACTAAGTTGAGTGATCCAATTACTTGAGCCATTTTCGAATCTCGATGGAATAAATTTTCCATAGAATGATCTCCTTTTCAGTAAACTCAACGTAGTTTTGATTTTTCAGCTAGAGTTGAAACTTGTACGCGATAAGATAAAAAACAAAATAAAGAATTAACAACGTTACAATGAAATATCCTGCAATCTCACTCGAATGAATACAATAGTCATTTTTTCCAAGAATTATACTTTCTCAAAAGTGAAAGATGAATAATTGAGTATTTAAATTGAATATTTCTCTTGAGTAACTGAAAAATATCAAGACATCCGCGTAATCATTGAAGAAATTCAGGTGACTGTTGTTTCATATCAACCTGAAATATGAGGGAATTATCATTTCGATGAAACGGGTCGGAAATTTTGAAGAGAACACAACCATAAACAAATAGTTGGAGTCCGCATCTGACGTGACTAAAACAATAGTGAAGGAGCAGCTAGCGATTACTATAACAAGTTTGTAGATCAAAAATAAAGTCATAATTGAGCACCCTAATGACATGGTTATCAAATGGAACAGGGCCGTTGCCAGGGGGATGGGAGGGAGCCTCCCCCCACTGCTTTTTCGACTTGGGAAAAAGTTGGGAAATAAAGTTTTTAAAATGACAATGAGAGAAAAGAAAGGGAGAGGTAATAAGAAAAGGGAAAGAACCGAATGAATGTTGGAATTTCCCAACATGCATAACTTGGAGATCCCATACTTCAAAAAAGTTTTATTTCTCCCAAGTAAGAGAACAGTTCTGAATAGTCCACAAATTTTGAAGTGACAATTTTACAAAATTCCCAACTTTTCGCTGTTTTTCCGACTTGGAAAAGTTGGGAAATTTCGGGCCGTGAAGATAGAAAAAATAATAGTAGAAAACAATGAGCACAATATTATTTTTAGTGTTGTTTCCTTTCATTTGTATTGAATATTCCTATACATGGTGGATATGGTGGAAGACCAAGGACCTTGGTCCAAAGTAGAATAATTCCCATTATTATTTTTATAATTACCAACATTTATTTTTGTTTGTGCATACCCTAACGGGCATAAGCATTCAGCCAATCTTTGGATAGCTAAGTAAAAAAAATCAATATATTATAGTAGTAACTAATCCCTCGGCTTTCATTTTTTCGAAAGTTGGGAAATTTTGCTGGTGGGGTTGGGAAACTTTGAATTTCTTCCCCTCCCCTGGTATTTTTTCTCGCTACGGCCCTGAATGGAAGGGTTCGCTGAAAAAAGAATGAATACGACGTCACTCTAAATCAAACCCAAAGTTTGCTGGAAAGGAATAACGTCACTTTGAATCCAATTATGGAACTGTCTATTCTTTCTTGAAATACAAATTTCTGCAGTGAAGGTACTCACATGGATCGCATTCATCATACAAAAACTCATGGAGACTATGGTAAACATAAACTATACAGACTCATGTCGTAATAGTTTCAAAAGTAACAAATTATTCACTGTATATGGGATTTATATTCATGTTATTTTCGTGTATGACAATGAAACAAATTTTTATTGATAAAAAACAAACACGAGTAAGTACCTCACTAGGCGCAATTGACTGAGAAATACAGAGAAGGTTTCAGGCTATATGACTATAAGATTATAAAATCAATTCAAGAATATGGTTTCGTGACCAACGTCTTCACTTCAATCGGGATGGAGCCCAGCTCCCTTATCCTTTCGGCTGATTTTTGTCAAAGAAGGACAAATGGGTTCATGACTGAGGGGATGGCGGTATGAACTCCTCAGACATCAGTACCGCCCTTCACGGGATACCCCTACCTGGCTGGGGTTGGATGGATGAAAAAGCTATTCGTCTGTTAACAGGGGACATGAGGGCCTCATTCGACAGAGTGTCGGGGCCTCTGGAGGAGGGAGTCGGGAGGAGTCGTCTACAGCATAATCTATAGCTTCCCTAACGAACGGATTTTCGTGAGTTTCCGCGCTATCAAAAACTCGCCGATTCCTCGACTGAATGGATTGTCAAATGGAAGGCAGCTGCAAATATCTGCGGATGGCTTCCTCCCGCACGAACCAAGGACCATTCACAATCATCCTCATGAGTTTGTTTTGCAATACCTCTGGAGGTACTTCACTGGAACTGGGGACAAGCGGCGAAATATAATATCTCCATTCTGGAATGGAGATAATATATTTCGCCGCTTGTTCCCAGACGCCTGAAGCATACATGATGACAGACTTGAACATCGTGTTATAGATGGTAATCTTGTTTTTCATTCTGTTGATTCATTCTATTGATCAGACGGTACAGACTTGCAATCCGACCCTCGATCCTAGATTTGACGTGCATGATGTGCGGGTTCCAAGTGAGCCTGCGATCTATCAGAAGGTCAAGGTACTTTACCCGCGCTTGCCAGTCAATCTCCCTTCCAGAGATTCTCACTTTTCTGGCCGGAGAAGATAGCAATCTTCCCATGGTTATCGCCTGAGTCTTGTTTGGGTTTACTCGGATCTTTCAATCGAGGTACCAGCGCTCGAGGTCGTCCAATGCACGTTGCATATAGACGACGATGAGTTCTCGACCCATGGAAGACAGAAGGGCCGTGTTATCGGCGTACAGAGATATCTTCACACGCTTGGGGCTTGGAAGGTCGCTGGTGTAAAGAGAATACAGCGTCGGAGAGAGCCCCCTGTTGCAGTCCAGCGAGAATCTCTCTGTTATCAGACAGAGAGCCCTCTACCCTAACCTGAAAAGTTCTGTCTTTCAGGAAAGACCCAATCCACCGGATCAGGCCCCGAGACAGGTCCAACGCGTTCAATTTGTGCAGAAGGCCTTCGTGCCAAACACGGTTGAAGGCCTTCGCGATGTCTAATAACACAATATGCACTTTCTTATTGTTGTTTAGATCTTGGATGTTTCGACCAGCCTTAGAGCCTGTAACTCAGTGGAGTGTTCTCTCCTGAAGCCAAATTTTTCATCAGGCAGAACATTTCGATCCTCAACTTCTTCGTTGAGCCTTTGGAGAACAACTCTTTCAGCCAGCTTAGCCGCCGACGAGAGTAGACTGATCGTGCGATAGTCCTGCGGGAACAGCGGGTTCTGACCCTGTTTTGGGATCATGACGACGATCGCATGCTTCCACCTTCTGGGGAAGTATCTGAGGGCCTACGAACTGTTTGTCTGGGAGCCTCTTCAATAACTTGTTAGTTATTGAGTCGACCTGAGCTTTCTTGGCCTTTGCGGCCCTGATGTATTCCTTCAGCTCTTCCACAGAAGCTGGACGGATGTCATCATCGTCATCCTCCCTGATGATTCGGTGAACCAGGTCTTCCAACAGCATATCGCGGTCGATGTGGTCATCGTCGTCAACGTCAAGCTGAAACTGACGTTCCATCGTGTCAGCAAAGGCTAACGCTTTGTCGGCGGGGGTATAGCACACTCCGCGCTCTCCGTGAATGGGTGAGAGAGCAGTCTTCTTCCTCCTGAGCCTGCAGGTGACTCGCCAAAGCTCGTCACTCCCAGGTTCGAAGGATTCCAAGAGCAGGAATCCGGTTTTTGATATGTCTTGAAATATAAACTAAATTTGATGCAAGAATTTTCATGACGAATTCAGAAAGTAGTAGTAGAGTACTTGTGTCAGTTGGTGGGATGGTAGCCGTGGGTTGGCGTGAGTGATTTGCTTCATTCACATAATCAACCGCTGTGTGAACCGGTGGTTAGAATCGCAAGGCCGGATGATCGATTTTCACTTCCTATCGTCCTACTAGGCTTAGGAATCACACGTAAAAAGGTAAGACCTAGTAAGTCCTCAGCTCGCATACGTTTCGATAATTGAGAGTGTTCGTTCGTAGAGGGAGGGGAAACAGTTGGTTATTTCTCATACTGTTGAGAGTATTACCCTTCTTTTTAAATGGTTTCACTGTTCTGATTTTTGAGGATTTTGATAAATAACCGTCTTCAGAGCATTCATTAAATGAATGGTCGGTCGGTAGCCAGGCGGTTCGACGTGGGTGCTTTGTTCACTCAGTCAATCGGCCGATGTGTCTATCGATGGTTCAAGCCGCAGGCCGGACGATCGATTTTCACTTGCTATCGTCCAACGCGTGTTAGGAATCACACTTTAAAAGGTAAGACCTCGTTAGTCTTCAGCTCGTACAAGTTTCGACTTTTGAGAGTTGTCGTTTGCAGGGGAGCGACAGCTGGTTAACGGAAAAACAGATTTTAACAGATGTTTTCTCAACAATTATCAAAATTTCCATAATTTCCCAACTGTTGGCATAATTGATAGATGTATTTATATCTTACTAACTTTCCATTCCTTTCCATATGTTCGATCTACTGTGAGATTTTTATCACAACAGGTTTTTGGCCAGCTCTATTTGCTCCCAAATATCTCATTTCGAATGTCCTCTTGAACTACTGCGACTTTTTTCCTACATTATTATTTTGCCCCAAATTCAGCTACTATAAAATGACTAATTGAGTATTTTTCAAAACTCAGTTTTTACGTCCGAAATCTTTTCTCAGTTGCATTCCACCTGAAGGAATAACGTGGGGCTGTTTGTTTTTTCCATTATCTCTGTTCAGCCTCGGGATAGGCGAGCATCCAATACTTTTTCATATAGAATGGATGGGAGTTGTCTCAAGAAGTAGATTATTACAGATCTGAGCGAATTTATATTGATAAAAAGCGTGTGCACGTAAATTTCGTCAAAACAGCTATGCTTTCCTACATTATTAAATATAGGACTCCAAGTATTTCGAAGGAAGTCAATGAATTTATAAACACGCAGTAGCGTACGCTGGATCATTGTAAGGATCTCACTAGCGTTTCTTCGATTTATGGGTGTTGGTCGATCATTTACTGAATCAATGTACTCAAATATTTCCACAACATTACGAATAGTCCTCTCGGTAGGTTGATAAAACAATTCCATAATTGCACGTATTGCTGTATACTATATCCATACATGATGATCTGACAAAACAGACTGAATAGATAGCAACTAATTTGACAGATGTAGCTTCAACAAGATGACCGTTATCAATTGTCAAAATTCAACCAGTCCCTGGTTGAACGACCTGATACTTGCTTTGAAATAGGTATGTAGATGGATAATAACACACTTGAGTACAGCTGAGATTTGCTGAGGTGACCCACACCTTTATCACTTGAATTTGATGCTGAACACGTTAGAACTGAGCAAGATGTCAACCTCTATCAATGGCGTTCAGGCTGGTGTTACAAAATTGTGGAAAAGTTCAATCAGAAATACATTCATTCAGGAAATATTGTTCACTTCTCGAGCAGTTATATCGTTATCATTTGAGGAATAGATAGATTACCCAATAGCAAGCCAGCCAGTTTCAGCATCTGCTTCTGGATGTTTTTCAATTGATGAATCTAATCATTCACTGGGTAGGGTTATTGCTATGTCGTGGCTACATTGAATGATGTAATACCATTGTAGAATGAAGTATTGATGAATGTTATAAATGTTTCTGCAGATTAAATTCAGGTCAAAAACAAAATCAATTTTCTATATTGATTCTTGACTTTATCGTTTTCTTGACTGAGTGACTAACTGACTTCATTCAATTATTCAAATTATAGCTTGAAACAGTATACTTTCAATGATCTCAAATTATTGCACTCCTTACGCGTATTTACTATCACTATTAACCTCGCCGATTGTACGCTCTTTGAACTTTTTTGATGATCTATATCTATAGTTTGCTTTTTCTTATTACATGACAGTTGGACTCTCTGGACCATTTTTGAAACTTTTTGTGCTTATTCAACTGTATTTGATAGCGTTTTCTCACTAGTTGGGAAAATCCTTCAAAGTTGCCATAGTGAATTTGTGTCGGACCAATGAGCCCAGTGGCAACAACTGCCAGCAGCGAAGCTTCATAAATACTGTTGTTGCATATCTACTATAAGTCGGTTACCAATCATCAGTTTTCATTCCAGTCCAAGGAAATTATTTTCTCTGCAGTTGTACCTTCTGCACTTCATACCTGTTTGTTCATTTGTTTTGCAATTGAATTTTTGATATAAGTTAAACTTTATCGAAATACAACTCTTCTGAATATTTTGGTCTTGCACTATCTTCTCAGTCAATTTCAATACGCTCAGCATTTGAATATCTAAATCGCTAACATTCAATGCAAGTGATAGTTTGCATAATAAAACCGACACTAATCAACCAATTATTTCGAGGGTGCAATCAAACCCTACCACAGTTGATGTTTCTGAATAATGTGAACAGAATATTACAATGGTTGAGCTATAAAACTTCATAGATCCAGTAAATGTAGGTCATTCAGTCTGCAGCTTCATTACTGGGTAGGTATATCAAAGGAAACATTTCCAATGACATTTGAGCTTCAATTAGGTCAATTAACAAAAGAAGATAAATTTATGTGATACTTATTTTTCATTCAATGATGAGGGGCCATATTTAAGTAAATTGAACTTCGAAAGTTTGAACATTATAACATTTCAACCAATAGGTTAGGTTATGGGTACTGTTCGGTTCACAAAACAATTTAAAAAACCGCAATACGTTTTCCATTACACAATCATACGTACATTAAAAATAAATATTATCTGTGGAAACATTGGGTTATTCAATCTTGGCCAAGAGACTGTCTCTAATTTTGTCTCGAAATACGATATACGCAAGTATCGAGCAATTTTTTCCAAGGACAAAACACAAGCACTACAGAAAAATCCTTAAGGAGTTCTAAGAGCGGTGCCTGTGCGGAAGTCGGGATTCAAATTGGCTTTGAATCGCTGGAGATTAAATCCATTTGAAAAAACGTTCTCAGGAAGTTCATTCCACATAAACGCAGTTCTTCAAATGAAAATTTCTTGAACAGTAAAGTTCGAGGTGTACTGAATTGAACCTCAAAACGATTAAAAGCCACAGTCCGTCGCGTATTACTGATATGTACCGCATAGTTCCTCATCTAATAATAGGTATATAAACATACATTTCAGAATGTTTTATTGCAATATTTTAATTTTTCAGAATTTCGTTAACATGAACAAAGTGATAATGGGAAATATATAGGGGATGAAGCGACAAGTGTTTACCCAGAATTCTTCCATCGCCCCAACATTTTTTGTGATATAACAAATCTTAGATGCTTCATGATGATCAGCTCCTCTGAATATCTAATTATAAGCAACAATAGAAAATGAATTGGACATTGGATGAATTGGAACTACTTTTTTGACGAAATGATGTTCCAGATTATAGAATATTATAAGGAACATAAATGACTGAAACGATAATTTCAAACAAATATGAGGTCATTTTGAAAATGGAACTTTCAATCGTTATTCCTAAAATTTCTGATCTAAGAGTTTCAGCGATTGAAGTACATTTGATTTATAATTGAATTGCTCCTCGAATATCAAAACATTAGGATATATGAAAAATTTAGTTGTCTAATAATGAGTGAAACAATAGTCACAATTAAATATATCATGTTCAAATTGCATCTGATCATCGACGTACCAAGTATCTTAATGAAAATGCCTTCATGGTACAACAGAAGGTATTCAGTAAGTGAAGAAACGTTTGAGAAGATCTTTGAAATCCATTCGCATACGAATACTTTCAAGTTAATACTTGAATGTATGAAACGTGTTCAACATCTTTCCATTCCCTGACCATGAACGTTCATTAGTCATATTCAGGTGAATACTTACCTTGAATAAATCTTAATTAACGACATTGAATGTACCTGAACTAAGAATATCTCACGTCTCGATCTTTTCTGAGTATTTTTGGATTGTAGTTTGAAATAATTTTTGAGCATTTCTCAAGGAAAGTAAAGGACCTGAAGAAGATTTTTCTTTTGAATCATTGATACTTTAAAAAGCCATATAAGGCAAATAATGCCATACTCTCTTCCCACAAAGATGCGCTTATCTTCACGTAGAATGGGTAACTTTTGATAGGCTCATGAGCGCAAATACAGGTACCATCTATATTGAAAAAAAAAACAGAAAAATAAACAGAACGTAACTTTGTGACCAAAATTCAGAATTGATATTTCGCTCAGATCTCATTTGTCTTTTGGGCTGTTTGTGGATGATATTAGGTTGGCGGTTGAAATAGTGCTTGATCAATATATGGTTGAAAATGCAAGTAAAACAACTATTTTTTCAACGTTGAGCGTTGAAAAACATCAGTCGGTGGTAAACCACCCACTTCCATCTCAAAATAGTGAGTAGGAGACAGTTAGAATACAAAAGGAATTTTTTGTTTGTGTTTCAGAATTTTGTGGTTCTATGGCTGTGTTCATACTCCTGCCGGTAATAAATAACACTGTAACAATACGAAGAGATTGATCGCATAAATTATTTTGACCTGGGAGTGCTCGTCCCTATTATGACGATATATTCACATTCACTCATAGCAAGACCGTTGAAAGTTAATAGTCAACTATTTCAGCTGCATCTTTTTCCACCATATTATTATTTAACCGATGAGGTTGTGCCCGTCAGGCCCTGACCCGAAACTACCACACATTCGTAAAGCACGCCAGCGTCATCAACCAATGATCACTACCCACACCGTGAATAAATTATCGTTGGGTACGGAAATCATGTGTCCTGGTGTCCTGAGCAGATGCAATGAGTCAAAGATGACAGCTTTCTGCATTTTTCTGGATAATATCACCACCGAATTACGAGAAACCGGTATGATTTCGAGATTCGAGAGTAGAAAAGCTATAATCCATCAAGGACTCCAACAATCAGTGTAAAATTTCAACAGCGGGATTCGAAGAGAAACTCTTGATATTTCATTTTTTCGCATGATATTCACCTCAATTATAGCTGAAAACTTTACGACAAGTATCTTCTCACTCAGGCCTCTTTTCTGGTATTAACCTGAGAGTAGGGGATGAATAGTTGTGATAAATTTGTCAGTTCCTATTCAATATCTCCTGGGGCATGCAGACGTTGATGTCTTGTCAATACCGTAGGAATGTCGAAGTTGGGTCGCGTTATGTCGATGGATATAGGCTGAGACCACATATTATGCTGGACATGCCGACAGCAAGTGAATGAGAGTCTTCAGCGTCTCACGAGAATGATTCAACTCAGGAACTTTCGATAGTAATAAGAATATCAGAACATTTCAGTGAATAATGTTATTCAACTACCTCAAACTTTGAAATTTTGAATATATATTTGTAGCTATTTGTTATGGGAAGCATTTAATTATTATTGACATATCTCAGTTTTTCCGTGCCGACAGAATGTTTGACTCTGAATCCACTCAGTCTCACTTTGGAATTTTCGAAATAACAGGAACCCTCTGATACGAATCCTTGTCACAAACTTGTGGATCCTTAATGGCCAATAAAAAGTTCTACACTGAATCTACAGAGGGGATGGACATCAACTGAACGACCCCAAATCTCCTTCCCATACCATCGGATCAAGAGCAAGAGTGTCTCATTTATTCGACAACTCACTCAAAACAGCATACATTTTATGGTCAATATGAATGATAATATTTTATCTTCAATGTTGAAGTGTTATTTCATAGTTCACTATGTTACATACCTACTTCTTTGCTAAAGTAGCAAACAATATGAAGGTCGTATGGTCGAATGAAGGATTTGTGTGAACCATACCAAAACGGCCTAAGTTCAAATACAAAAAACATTCAGAGAAACGATAAGTGTTGTTGATTCACATGAATTCATTAATGAAATTGAAGATTTATAGTTGCGAAATGGAGAAATGTTTGTACCATTTGATGTATCCTCATTATTTATTATTTGGGAGTGTCCCTATACAAAAACCATTGAATATTTCAGATATTTTCTGAGAGTCTATAGTCTTGGTGATATAATCGAAGACTACATGCAACTAATAAAAACCTACATAAATAATATGATTCCTGACACACAGAAATCTGAAGTGAAGGATTTTGTTGTAACCCTCAACAACTGATCCGCGAATATTACGTTCACGTATGAAATTGAAAACAACGAGCATTACCAGTACTTTTAGATATATTTCTGATAGCTCGCGCTATTATCCACAACATAAAATGGCATGATTGAACTTTTTGGTCCATAAATTTGTTACATTTTCTTTGACTGAAAAAAAGGGCGATATTGAGAAAAAATGATATTGTTAACATAGCTGACAGCAAGGGGTGTTCTTCAAATATAGAAAACGAGTTGAATAGGAAACGTAAATTCAGAAAGAATCTTCATGAATATTTTCGAAAAAACATTGATTCGAAGTTCATTGTCCTTTCGTATCAAACATGATACGATAACGAATTAGATCGCATTTTCTCAAATTTGAACGTGAAAGTAGTCTTCAAAACATCTTGCTCACTCGATATTGGAAATTGCTATGACGACTGTGACAAAAATACGTTGGTCAGACCGACCAAGCGAGGTACTGAAACTTGTTTCAGAGAACACACAGCACATATCCGATTTCGAAGACTACAATACTCTAGTGTCGCTCAACACGCCTCAGTGAATGACCATAGAATAAATGAAGAGTGTTTTAAATTGTTGAGATTTGTGAATGTTTTCGAAAGTCTGAAAATATCAAAGTGTGGCATGAAAACTATAAAAAGTGACATGAAAACTAATAACAGTAACAAAGGTCTCATTCCAAACAGCTCATTGTTCACTTTTGAATGAATTGCTTCAAGAGTTTCGAAATCATTGACGTGTATCTGAAAGTGAAAGTGTATCCTGTTAGGTATAACAGAGATCATTATCACATTTGAAATCAGTGTACGTTATCTTGAGAAGACACCAAGTTTGTTGTTGAAAGGCGCGTCGAAAAGACTGTTGCATTTCTGGTGTTTGGGAGCTGTGCATGTTTAGGAATCACATCGAGTTTAGTTATTTCCATTTGCTGTCATACAACAGAGTGAATTATGTTGAATCCAAAATGATCATTTTTGTTCAACTGCAATATTTTCTTGAGTGTATCCTGTCATTTTGGTCACGTTCATTCACAAAACAGAGCAATTCCAATCGAATTGTGAAATGTATAGTCATGCAAAGCATATTGTGACCAACTTTGAAATGCTCAAACATTAAGTTTGGAATAAATCGTTGAAGTTCGACATAGTATGAACTTTCCTTACCGATACCACACGTGTTTGATTTATACTTGAAAATGTTTTCTTTCTCACAAACATTTAAAAGAAGTTATTTCATTTTTATGAATGGTCAAAAAACTTTCCACTGGAAGCTTATTCGATCCGTTTCATGGACGTTATCCGTACAAACCTACGCCACTGAAAGTATGCGGAAATCCTAAGGGAAAGCCGCAGTTCGGGACCGTAGTGTTGAATGAAGTCATAAAAACATAAAACAATTTTAGTCACATCTCTCCTCTTCCATACATGGTTATGTTGCTACACATGATATATGAATATAATCAAATGCCGTGACAAACAACGTGGAACTCTTGTCACCGAAAACAAAGTATGAACTGCTGAATAGAAAGCCGTTTGAAATAATCTTTCGTCTTTCCTCTTCGTTCCCTACGCCAAACGAGGTTCATGAGAGAAAAGTTTCTAGAGATGAAATGGGGTGGAAATCTTCTGCCTGAAATCGAAACTCATTGTTTCGAAAATCGTGAGGATTTTGAATGACTCATTATCCACCAGAAACTTTTGGAAGACTGTCATTTCACAAACCCTGCACGACAAACAACGAAAATATTCATATTATTTTACTTGTCATACTATAGACGCAAGATTTTAGTGGCGAAAAGGAAAATCCAGGAAATCATTCCCGACTTCAGCTTTTTGCGCGGCATTAGCTGGGTTAGTTGATGTTTTTTCGTAGAATATCTGCCACATGTACCTACAAAGTTGTTGGTCTACATGGGAAGCACGGGATAAAGTGTTTTTCACCTGAACCTGGAGCATGTCATATGCACATTTCCGAAATATTTCTTTTTACTGACTCCCATCCCGGAGTTTGTGTTTGTGGAGTTGTTTTCGGACTTTGTCAGCAGGTGACGCAATGGTACATTCTACTGCAGATGGAGCTTATGACTAGTTGAAATCAATTTTGTCTGAACCATGAACCATTCATCCTCCTGACGAACCTTAGTTGAAAGGATAAGGGAAAAATTTCCAACCTGATGAAAATAAAGATGACTTTGCCCTCTGTTCGGGATATTCAGATGGTTCACTAGGTCTAAAAAGACCCTTTTTGGTACTGACGAGAAGCTAGTTCTCAGAAACCGGTCTATCGATGGTTGTCCCGACCGAATGAAATCAATTTCAGCTTTTTCATATATATAGGAAATTACTTCCGAAGAACCTTCTGAATGGAAGATATTGCACAGGTACCTGATGGTTTTATTTCAGCTTTCTGCGCAACATTGGCTGAGTTAGTTGTTAGTTTTTTCGTCAGCGTGGTATTAACCGGGAAAATAGTTGTTTTTTGGCTGGAATTTACCAGAACCCACTGTGTAGGCAGTAAGGAGAGAAGGATGTTTCGAAATATTTATCTTCTTGTTTGAAGATGTGTTTCATTATGCATTTCATTAGTTTGGACTTCCATTGTCTAATATGATATAAAATGATTTGAAATCCAATGGAATAAAATACAAGCAACAATTGGAAAATTGAACAACCAACAAGAAATGAAAATTGAAATTGAGAGACTTCAAGCCAAGTTACTTCACGACATTTCGATCTATCAAAGATCTGTACTCGGGCCTCTTCTTTTTTTCTATGACTTGAATAACAATGTTCACTCATACGCAGATGATTCGCAACTTCACCATAGTTTTTCATCTGTGGTAGATAACGCGATACGATTACAAGCGTATTGAAGTCTGAAAGTATTATTCAGCAACGCTGTTCATTCATCATAACAATGTATTCTTTTAGCTTCAGATTCACCGATTCTGTTCACGACTCTGATTGAACAACATTTTTGAGAAAAATGTCCATAATTTCTCTGTCCATTTTTCTGTGCGACAAACAGTTCCGCCTGAACTGAAAGAAATTGAATGGGTTAATATGGACAATAGATGGAAACATCATGCCTTCACCCCTCATCACACAATAGTAAAAACACCAATACTTGATACGTGTGTATCCCTCCTCGATATAGTCATCAAACTGATTTTTATTTCCGTTGTGGTACATGGAATGCTTTCCTATTCTAGGTATTTGTTGACAAATAGAACTTAAACTAGTCTCTCCGAAGTCAGATACATGCAGTCGGATCTTCCTCGCACTGACGAGGGGCAATACACTGTGAAGTAACATAAATGTCTGTCAGATCAAATTCAATGCCCATCGTGGTATTAGCCGAAGAAGTAGTTGTTTTCAAGCAGAGTCCACCAGAGCCCACTGCAACGTTGAAGGTGGATGTTTCAGAATTCCATTTCAAAATATATATGTTTAGCATTTATCCCATTTCACAGATAAAAGACACAGTTCTCTCAGATTTCGTGATGATTCAGATTTTAAAAAAAAATTGTCACATTATATAGCATTATGTATAAAATAATCCTCATAGATGATATGTCATTCATTATAAGGTTTACATCTCTAACAAACCACAATAAATGATTTCCTCAAAGTCATTCAATTCACAATGAAATATCAGCACAATTAGGAGAACAAGCGCCCAAATTGGAACATGAAAAAGTGGATTTTGCGCCAACTCCAAACTTGTTGGTTAGTTCGTATGGATAACCCGGACAAGAACCAATTTATCGAACATCACGGAGTCGTTAGGAATTGGGAAAACGATACCATGTAGAATGTTTAAAGCTGTTCTCCATGAATGAAACTTGTGATGTATCAATTACAAATTGAAAATTGATAGAGGATAAGGATAATTGAGACATATTATGCTGTTTCTTCATATTTACAGGTAAACTATGTGATTGTTGCTATGAGCTAGCCTTTTTCCAATCTCAATCATGTATTACAGTCGTGACGGGTTCAGTAACCCAAAAAGTCAAAAACTGAACTCGGTTTGGATATTCATCAGTCAGCAGAAGTTTGAAAGGAAATAGTATGTCCTTGAAGTTTCAAGTTCAGTAGTCCGAATAAGATTCTTAGACGTAAGGTGGTATTGGGGTACTGTTGTCTTCATTTAGGTCAAATCAGAATTATTCGTTAATAACTACTGGTAGTTTGAAGCGTAGCGATTGGATCATGCCACTGGTATCTTCAGAGGTAACCATCGAGCAGAAAGACAGTGTCATATATGATGGGGATTTAAACTCCATGAAGAACAAAACATTTCTATTAACGAAGAAAAGTCTTTTATTAGAATCCTGATTCTCTCAAAATATTCTACGCCATCTACAATAAGTTCGAGGACAGACAAGACGTTCAACCTTTGAACAACGATGTGAAACTTCTTGCAGAAACTGCACTTCTAACTCTCACGTTTTTCATGATTATTATGTGAGCTTCGGATTCTATTCAATGGGAATTTATTCCAGAATTAAAGATCACATTGAAATCTTAGAAAATTCAAAAGTTTGTATTTTGTTTTCTACATATAGCTTTTTTTTCTGAAGAAGACAGTATTCTTGGAAAAATGCTTTCTACTTCTCCATTTCCATATTAAAAATGTAATAAACTTTCGAGGAGCAATCAACTTCAACTCTTCATAAAGATGTATAGATCATGCACTGGAAGTTTCATTCAGATACAAATTAATTTGGAATCCATTCAACAGATGAACTTATGAAAGTTTCTGAACATCGTTCACACCTGACACAAAAAATTCAGTATCAAGTGAGCAAAGTCGTGATATAATCAGCATGATATTGGATTTCAGCAAATCGAAGCAGTACCTGAAGAATTCACTATTCAACTCATTTTTCTCATATTACGTCACGTTAAATTTTAAAAATTTTTGGATTTCAGCAAATCGAAGCAGTACCTGAAAAATTCACTATTTAACTAAATTTTCTCACATTACGTCACGTTAAATTTTCAAAATATTTGGATTTGTTGTTTTTTAAGAATCATAACTTGCAAATCTGAAAAAATATAAAAGTAAAACGGTGAAAAACTATATACTTTCTCAAAGTAAGTATTTAATAATTTTGCCTGCTGTCTCCAGAATCAGAAACGAAACAGATCCCAAAGAAAACTCCAAACAAAAATGCCAAAGTTGTTGAGTTACTTTCAAATATTTGAAGTAGTAAAAGGTCTTTTCTGACATTAGTTAGTTGTCATTCATTATACTTTTTGTATCTTTCTTCAAGACAAAAGTATCAAATGGGGACAAAAGTATTGACCGCTTCAAGCTACTGATGAATAGGACATCTGTTTTAGAGAAAAATAGGATAATTTCCAAGATGTCCAAGGAGAGTTATAGCAGGTTCCCTATACTAGGGATCAAGAAGTAGCAAGACTATTCAAGAAATTAATATATTTAGACTGTGTTCCATTTGGTTAATATAGGTTTTGTCTATGTTTTGGTGTTTTAGTTTCTCAGATATGATGTTTTTACTTCCGTTGACTGGTATGTTGGAGTACATGTTTTTTATGTCGAACGAAAACGGTTTAGTGTTCGGGCTGACATTTGTCGTAGAGATTCTGTCTGTGAGTTCCATTGCATTTTTGATGCTGTGGTCGTTGTTCCTGTTGATTTTGTTTTTCAGTTCGTCGGCTATAATTTTTGAAATTTTGTATGAAGGTACTTTGGTGAAATTAATAACCGGTCTTATAGGTTTATTTTCCTTATGTATCTTTATCTGTGCGTTGAGTTTTGGTGCTTTTGGGTTGTTGACTGTGTATCTGTTCAATGCTTTGTTGTTAAAGATCTGTTTGTTGGATTTTATTAGGCTATTAATTTGTCTTTCATACTTTGTGGTTGGATCGTGATTTCAATAATAACTGTGGCGTCACTTTTGTCGGCTTCAACTGCTGTGAAGTTGATGGAGATCAACTTCTTTTTTATTGATTTGATGGCTTTCGTGATTGCTGGTTTCTCCGGAGTCTTTTCTGGATTTTCGATTATTTGTTTCAGCGTGTTGATTGCTTTTGATCTGATTTCGTCCACTTTTGATGTTTCTACTTGGTTCAAAGCCATCTCTGTGTCAACAATTAGGTTTTCAATGGTTAGTGTCGTGATTTTCTGGTATGGACTGAATTTTGGACCCAGTTCAAGTATTTGTATTTCTATATCGTTGAAATGTACGTTCGTTAAGTTGATGACTCTCGGATGGAATGTGTGGTGTTTTCTCATCGTTTTTGTGTCCTTATCTCGTTTCTGTATTAATGTGTTCAGTTTTTTGTTTAGTTTTTGGTATGTGTTCTCCTTGAGTTGGTGGTTTTTCCTAGATTATCTGCGTATTTTTCATTCCACTTTTCAGACGTTAGTACTTTTGCTAGGTGTAGATGTGTTTCGTATAATTTTTTGGTGAGGATATTCTTCTTCTTGTATGCTTCTTGTATTTCATTTTGGATCCACCTCAACAGACAAAACAACACAACGATGGACAGCATTTACGTACGTAAGACACCAAACCAAAAAACTAACAAACATCTTCAAACCACTGAACATCAACATCACATACAAGCCGAACACGATGATAACACAAAAAATAAACAACTATGAAAAAGAAGAAGACAAAGACCAAAACGGGGTATACAGTATACAATGCTCGGACTGCAACAAATTCTATATCGGCCAATCCAAGAAAAAACTAATCCAAAGGTACAATGAGCACAAAAAGGCATACATAAATCCAATGGTATATAAATCAAACCTCGCAACACACGCCATACAAAACAAACATAATTTCCCCCCACCAGAGAACATAAAACTCATAAAACAAGTCAACAAGGGAAACCGCATGGAAATTTTGGAAAACTTGAACATCCATAAATTTAACAGTCATAAATCACTTGAACAAAACCATACACATTCGTAGAGAAGATCTAACACAAAGAAGAGTACCTGATGCAGTACAAATACAGGCAAATTTACCTAAAGTACCTCAAATACCTGAGTTGAGACGCTCTGACCGTATAAAGAGGCAGACGACAGGATGACAAGTTCAGTTTGAGGAGTGCCTAGGAGATGACAGTACTACTAACTGTCGAAAGCGCTGCGATAGGAGAAATTTGGGAAGCTATCCTGAAATGCTATCGGAAAACGAATCCACATGTTTCTAAAAATGATATGAAATCCAGAAAGATTAGTGCCGTCAAGGTTAGTGCCGTATAATAATTCCATGAAAATCAAAAGATAAATAGATAAGTACTACTCTGTGTCATATTTTGACTAGCAGAAAGCTTTCGAAGAGACCATGTTACAAGCATACATTTAGTAAAATTAGACAAATCACAGTTTATTCATCATCGATAAGATTTCATTTTGATTGAATAATACTCCCATTATGGAAAAGTTATCAACTTAATGAAAATATACACTGAATTTTTCACACAGGTTGAAAATTGTTTGTTTCTCATACGTGAATCTATTCAAATAAATTATAATTCAAGTTTCAGAAATTACCCCTCTTCTATCTAATGTTGACATGGTGAACTTTTCTGAACCTGCATGTCAGTTTTGCTCAAGTGAAAAATGGCATTTCATTTACGTGGAAGCAGACAGGACATTCGTATAAAGTACTTCCGGAAAGGAAAAAAGCCAATCTGGAACCGCAAAGATTATGGTGCAGACTTAACTTTAATAAGAAATTATTTGTTTATGCGAGAAGAATATGATGTGAGGAAGGAAGGAGAATATTATCCTAAAGGGGCTCGCACGAGACAGGCAAAATTGTGAAATGAGGATTTAGTGATGAGCGAACAGAAAGAGATAATCGTATTTGTTATAAGAAGCTTTTACCAACGAATATAACGTATGGTGTACTTGCGTTAATGATTTTGTAAGATATATTACTATATTTTCAAGTGCTTTTTCATTTCCGAAGAATGTTTTGAAAATAATAATGTAAGAATATAGATAATTTATGAAAATAATCTTTCAATATTTTTTTGGCAGTAAGCAAAGAGAGAATTACCCCATTTAACGCATCGACATAGAGGAGAGTTCTGCGAACAGTTTGTTCTCTTGAAAGGTAAAGTAAATAATTCATGTGCTCTCATTGTTCTATTTGGAACATTTAAGTAAATGATTGATAATAACGATGGAACATTTATGAGTGAATATTTGATACATATTACTCATGAAGATAATTCTGCAGAACATGTTATTGAAGAAAGATCGGCAGCGTTGGGAAACTATTTTTCAAGAAACCAAATTTTGAATTTCCTCACCTTTTACTTGTCATGTGAACATTAAAACAAAAGTTCCTGGTTATATGACAATATTAGCAGTTGAATCATTATTCTTTGTTCTTATTTCATTATACCTTTTTCGACGGATATTTTCAATAAAGTAGTACATGGTATAGTCCCTATGCATACTCAAATATTCAGAACTACGCAACGGATTCTGATGCGTTTTTTTTTAATAGATTGAGTGATTCAAGAAGAAATTTTAAATGTATATAAAATGCCAAATATGCCTTATAATGTCTAATAATGCCTAATTATTTCAGAGATTTCTAATGTGATGTCGTAAATGAACACCTTTTTTGCGCTTACACTGCAAACGCTGGCTGAACCCTACGAGATAGATCAAAATGATGTACACCTCTAACCGCGATGGTATATGTCTATCTCTTAGGGAAAACCCACAAAAACCATTTTTTATCCTTCACTCTTTCAAGAAGCGACGTTAAGTAATACATCATTAATCCTCATCGAATTGAGTACCTTAAATACATTGTGCACTCAATATAGATCAATATGACCCTTTACAGCATGCATTTCAAATGAATATTTTCGAAGATATTACAAATTCAAAATGCACGGACATAGCGGTTGCGGCGGTACCGGCGGCGCTTGCCTATAAATAGCGCGTCGAATGACACGCTTCGCCCTATAGTTTTACCATTAGCAGCGATCGTACGCGTTTATAGTTCAGCATATTCCTATCCGTGAGAACTTTAGATTTGACATTTCAATCCCTTACGGGAAGAAAAGGTTAATCAAGAAGAACTCAGGTAAAAATCAACAACAACATTTAAATAGTAGGTAGTAGAGCGTGTAAGGACAGTCTACTTTGGAACACATACGAAACATCATTTTACCTGTATAGTAGGGAGCGGATCGAGTAAGGTCGACCGACTTCCGAACACATAACAGTGATAACCAGATGATGACGAATGAGAATTTGTCGGAACTGCGGTGAGATTGTAGATAATAGCATATAACACGGTTCAAAACCCGGAAGACAGCATATTCCTATCCTTGAGAACCTTGGATTTAACATTTCAAACCTTTACGGGAAGAATAGGTTAATCAAGAAGAAGAATTGAGGTGAAAATCAGCATTTAAATAGTAGATAGTAGAGCGTGTAAGAACAGTCTACTTCCGAACACTTGCACCCGAGCCGGGGCGTGTCGCTAGTGCCTACATGTAGTTATTTTAGTTATTTTACACCGCCTGGAAAACGGCGGTGGTTCCGTTTTCCAGGCGGTTCCTGAACATCAGTCTGGCTTTAGGAGCAGATACAGTTGTTCATCGGCCTTAACTGTTGTTACTGACGATATAGTCAATACGGTAGACAACAATTTCTGATATTACGACATGCATAATCTTCAGTATTGATTCATTACTTGGAATTGTTTCGAATAATTTGTGAATTTTGTAATATCCAAAATATCAAATTGTCACTACGTCAAAGACATTATGAATAGAACACGAATGATATGTAATAATTCAAACTTTTTTTTTTTCAGAACACCATCATATCTTCGTAGGAGATCTTAGTCCTGAAATAGAAACACAAACTCTTCGAGATGCGTTTGCTGCATTTGGAGAAATATCGTAAGTCAATTGAATTATTTGTCAAACTTGAAACATTTGTAAATGATAAAATCATATTATCGTTGATTCTTTGGGGGCATTCTTTCCATCATATTCATCATGAATATTACTAGAATTTAATCGTAACACCAAACCTTCATGATGACCACTTGGTGATCGAAACACGTGAAAAATAACGGTTTGATGGGATCAAACTCCAATAATATTCATTACTACACCAAAGGTTCCAAACAGTGCATCATATGTTCATCTTGTTCGAACTGATTTTGCGATCATTGACAATTTGGTTGCGGTTCATTTCAATAGAACAAAAAAAATAAGAATAGGAAGATACTCCAGCTATGAGAGTAGCAATAAAGTTAATTTCCAGATTATAATACAGAGCTTCAAATTTAGTCTACTATTCTATTTTTGAATTTCTGAAAAAACATTACAACCTACGCTTCACACTATATGAAAATTATGCCATACATGGTTTAATTGAGTTCACTGAAGAAGATATATTTATTTCTCATCATTTCAGAATTCCAGAGAAAGGGTAAACTGTTTTTTTTTGTAACAAGTTGCACATCAGATGAAAGTACTCTTGCATGATTTCCAAAATTTTTCTTATCACGTCAGGTCAACTTTGAAATGTGCTAGCTTTAGTTTGTCGATGAACCATCGGGATGTAGGTCAGCACAATGGTAATGGAAACAAACACAACTAGAGATATTCACTATTTATTATACAGTAACCACTTCTCCCAACAATCACTGGAACAATACTCTGTCCATTCAAGCAACAAAATGCTCCAAAACATTATCATGAATAGTGCACGTGGCCTCCCACTCAAATATGCTTCGCCCCTGTAGCGATATACATGAATGAATTCCGCCAGCTGATTGTAGTTAAATAGTTAAATCTAATTGGCCAGCGTAAGGAGGCTTGTTTATTTTACTCAATAGATACAAATGTGCGTGGTGATCACGCATCTATCATTGTTTGGGTTACTTTGTTTGTTGGATGGACAGAGTTCAAACTTGCACTTCAGTTCGGAAGACTCTCACCTACTACTAATCGGTGCATCGCACACTTTTTGCATCGACATTGAAAATGTCCTTCCGACACAAGCGGGATTGTAACACTGTTCGATGTACCGCTCTTGGTGTAATCAAATGTGCCAAGTCACTTGAACACCTCTCGTGAAAGTATCTATAATAAAGACAAAAATCTCCGACCTTTTTATCTTCTACTGAGATAATGAATGAGATTCAATCAACACGCGGTCCACTCGCTTCTGAAGCCACGGGATTAACAGCTTTGTCATGTTTTGCTTGCCTTTTTTGAGCTTTAGTTTTCAATCGAGCTGGCGCCAGCGCCTATAACTTTGGCAAAGGGGGCTGATCGATCACAGATTCTTCACTGAAGAACTTCAATATTTTATGTATATTATTGGGTTCAAGCTTACCAAATTGCAATGAATTGGGAGAGTAGCTAGTCGAATCATGGACAATATTGTTGAAACAATGTTCAATATCTTTGTTAACGTACGCCCATCAAGTGTGCTTATCGAGACAATACAACTTCAACAATCTACCGATCTCATGATTCACGCGTTCAGTTGGATTGCATTGAGGAAAATATACACTGATATGAATATTACTGGAGTTTTTTCCCAATTCAAAATCGTTATTTCAAACCTCGACACGTCTTTCGATCACCAAGTGATCATCTTCAATTTTAATCTTCCTCTTGAAGATGATCACTGGTGATCGAAACACGTGTAGTGGTGTTAGAATAACGATTTGGTGTTGCGAAAAAACTCCAGTAATATTCATTACTACACCAAAGGTTCCAAACAGTGCATCACACGTATACACTGGTATGTTTTATGAAAATTCACTGCTTTCTTAGGGTCTCAGCCCATACAAAGCATCTGAATTGCGAACCATTGTATGTTATGACACTTGCTGGTTTTTTCACTTTATAAATAATCGTGAACTAATTTTGTCCAAATCGAATCAGTAGTGGCACGTTTCAAAAGATACAATCGGCAATACTTTGTAAAAGCATCAATAATAACTAAGAATTGAGTTTGCACCTGCACCTAAACAGATCCTGTCAGGTTTGTCCACCAATATGGATTACATTTCACCTTTAGCGGTCGTACCTATTTTGTTTTTTGGCGAGGGTCTCAGACGAATACTAACTCTCGTATATGCAGTCTCATTTTTCACCACCTCCAACATTACCGCTATCTGCGTGCTGCTGCAACACAAGATTTTCTCAACCTGTGGTAGACGTCCATTGTATTTCGAAATAGAGTGTAGTATATTTACGATGCGGAAAAACTCAAAGTCGTCTCCACAATTTAATATTACCCTCAGATGTTAAAACAGTAAAACCAACAATCAGTACATGTTTCGAACCTATATAAGGTCATCACTATATTCAAAAATTATTATGTTATGATGAAGAAAAGAAAATTATCACATGTTACCAATGAAAAATTTGTCACAATGACATGTTGATAGAATCGAAAATTTGTATATTCAGTACTTCCTTCATATGAGTTAATATAAAAATTTTCATTACTATTAACATGTCATTGTGACAAATTATTGATTGGTAACATGTGATAATTTTCTTTCCTGTATTATAATATATTTTCTTCTACATTTTCAAGTGATTAGCTGATGATGGACCTATATAGGTTTGAAACATGTACATGGTTTTATCGTTCTAACATCTGAGGGTGACATTAAATTGTGGAGACGACTTTGACTTTTTCTGCATGGTACATACAAGATCTTCTGCTTAACACATCAGGACGCCAAGTTTGAATCCCGAATTTCCTGAATCCTCTCTTTTGAAAGTCATCCCATTATAACAAGAGTACCATTTCTCAATACGCTTTCTTTCGGATATTGGGACACTGATGCTACCTTGAGGTATTTTAATTTTCCGTGAATACGTTTCTTCACTTGTGAGGAAAGTATCGCGTATTGCTTTCTAAAAAACGGAAAATCATCTATTGACACATTCTCAAAATCACATTTTTTTTTTATTTCTTCCAGTATGCCCTCCATTTCCTCCTGTACTTTCCCGTCACAAAATTTCACGATCATGCATACTTTTTGTTTTACATCTTTTCATATACATGTACATTCTATATATCTGTTCACTATGAAAAACTAAAAATTATATGAAAATCTTGTGGCGTTCTGTCCTCCGTTACTGAAATATGCACCTGCTTGAAGTTTTCACGCTAATGACTCGAATTAATTTGGTCAAATTTGTTTTAACTCCATGTCTAAACCAACTAATTACCTTAAATTTTAGTTGGCTGGAAGTTTGGAGGTGAGACTTGAATTAATGAATAACGAAATATGAAAACAAATAGAAAAATATACATTGTTAATGCGAAAGTAAGCAGGGTGAGTTAAAATCCTAATAACATCACACATAGCATAAATCTGTTGTTTAAAAGTTGTTCACAATGTTTCATGGTGAATTTTACTAGTTCAGACCCACATTCTGTTTGGAAAAAATCTTGCAGCAACGTTAGTTATAAATACAAAAGTGATATATAAACATAAGTACGGAGTTTTAATTCTCATGATTTCTTACCACGTAGCAACGGCTACATTCGTCAATTTATTGAATACAATTTCATTTTCGAGAAGAATGGGTAAGATCGTGTCAATGAAAACTCTTTTGTGGGAATATGTGTAAATCATAAATAGCAGTTTCTCTCAGATACAAATAAGCGAAAAAAAATATATACAAAAGAACTATCTTCCATTGAGAAGACTTTATATTTTCTTTCTCATTCACATATCATTCATAGAATATCGCACACAGAACATCGAAAAATAATATTGAACAATGATCCACCTAATTCTTGGAAACTTCTGTTTGATCTACACATCTTTGGAAAAAATTTTCATTAATACTTTCTACCCCATTTTCAATCCAATTGTCGCTTCCTTCCTTTGGGAGCTCTTCATTTTTCGTCCTCCGCTAATAGATGAAGTTCATTTGTGTAAATGAATAATGTGTTGTATGAATGGTCGGTCGGTAGCCGGTCGGTTCGAAGTGGGTGCTTTATTCACTCACTCAAATTGACCACCGTGTTGGTCAGTGGTTTATGCCCCAGGCTGAACGATCGATTTTCACTTGGTATCGTCCAACCCGTGTTAGGAATCACACGTTAAAAGGTAAGACCTCGTTAGTCCTTATCTCGCACAAGTTTTGACTTTTGAGAGTTGTCGTTCATAGGGAGCGACAGATGGTTAACAGAAAAAGAGATTTTGAACAGATTTCAAATGGTCACAATACGCCGATGTTATCCATGAGAAGTCAAGACGGTGGTGCCACCTAGCAACCTTCTATCGAAACCGCTGTCTAATCTGTTTGAGCAATAACAATTCACTACGTATCATAACCTTTCATAGGACTACAAAAAATACGTGATGTAATATGCCTTTCATTTGAGGATAGCTTACCATAACCAATTTAATTTTCATTTATTCATATTTTCTCTTTTTTTACCGTGTACAGGGTACAAAATAACAAAAACAATATTTGAAATGATCGTCATGAATATTGTAGTGATTGGAAGGTTATTTCGACGGATATAATATTGAATCTCATCGGCGCAAGTTGTTTGGTTGGTTTCCGGGTTTTGCCGTGATCTTCTTTGGTTATAATCTCCAAACGTCATCTTCAGTGATATGTCAAGAAGAGTACTCGACAACGCCACTGAATATGACTGCCGCAGTTGAAGTTGAAACGTTTAGAGATTGTAACCAAAGAAGACCACATCAAGACCCGGAAGCCAATCAAAACATTGAAGCCAGCTGTGGAAGCCTATATTCCTATAGTGATGAAAAGTCTCAATTTTTGCATATTACATGCTTAAAAAACAGTAAGGCATTGGATTATTGGCCTATTAGAACAATAGAAGGAATCATCTCGGAATCAGGTAATACTGCTCTTCCACTCAATCCTGAAAATAACACTTTATATCAAAACATTTCAAACAAATGAAACTAAGTTCAACTAAATACACCAAGATACCAATTTTATTGATATTCTATATTTTTATCGGCAACAGGTGAATCGCAACAGAAATGTTTCTTCTCCATTCCAGAATAGTTTGTGTTGTTTTTGAATGTTCTGGAATGTTGAGGAACGCTCTCCAATACTCTCAAATATATCACCCTTTCAAGTAAAAAACGGAAACCTTTTGCCCGAATGGGAAACAGGGAGATACCACACAATGTAACTTTCTTGATCTTTCTAGAATAATCTGGGATGTTCCTGAATTCACCTCAAAAGCACGCCTTTGAGTTGAGAACGGGAACCATCTTCTCGAATAGGTATAGAAACTATAAAGCCATACAACTCTGATGCGTACATGTGATGCACTGTTTGGAACCTTTGGTGTGGTAATAAATATCACTGGAGTTCTATACCAACACCAAGCCGTTATTTCAACACCTCGACACGTATTTCGATCACCAATTGATCATCTGACAATTGACAAAAAATGTATCTTCCAACCCCGGTATCCCCTAATCTGAAGCTGATCAAGCCTTTCTGATGGTACGGTAGGACAACAACTGTTGAACCAAGAGTACATGTCAGAAATATTCTGGACCAACTCCTTAGGAGTGGAGTGTGAACAAATTTTGACATCAAAAAGCCCCTGGAATAAGGTCGACAGACAGTAAGATAACACTAAACAAACAAACAATATAGATTCCAGATGTTAGCATTGATTTCTTCTTCATATTTTTTGGGTAGAAATGATAAAAGAGAAATGGAAAAAAATTAACCCCTTTTACTCGAAATCCTAACGACCTAATAAATTTTCCATTTTAGCACCCTATACAATGTGTGACCCCCCATATGGCGGTTAATTACCCTGTAACAAAGTTAAATTAATATTCGTAAATACTTCATGTCCCTGGAAATTGGTACCTGAGTTACGGTGAATAATAAAGCTCGAAAGCACCGAAGAGGACATAACAATTTTGTTTTTATTTGGGAACAGCATGGACGTACGTTCTGTTATGTATTTTTATTTATGATCTTTTTGATTCGTGCTTGCCCATTCAATAATGTATGTTCAAGCTGTTGGGTAATGTAATAAAATTTTATTAAAGTATGGGATGAATAGTTCAAAATGCCTTTTTTCAACCTGCTGTCACCCTCTAACATATGACAACCCCAGAAATCGAAACTTGTACGAGCCGAGGATTATCGAAATTCCACCTTTCAAAACGCGATTGCTAACACGAATCAGACGATATACAGTGAAAAACGATCGTCCTATAGTTAGGATCGAGCCACATAGTGGCTAACAGATTGGATAGAATGGATGCTCGTAAAAAATATGAGAGAGAAATATCAAAATTGTAAGGAGAACCTATCGGTTTTTGGAAAAGTTGACCTGACCTCATTCTTAACAAATTTATGGATGAATGCTGTATAAAAGTAACTAGAGTCATTTCCGGTTGTAGAAATATTTGTAAAATATGGTTTTACTTGGTAAATGTCATAGGAAAAATCCAAATCAAGCTCTGCTGCCAAACACTAGGACTCGTTCAGAGTCTACCTCATTTTCTGAAGAGGCCTACTTAATTAGTGAAACTCGCGTCGAAAAGATTGTTGTAGTTCCGAATAATCGCAGTGAATTCAGAAGCACGTGTTGATGTATCATCGAGAAATGGTCTTGAAATTCTCTCAATTCATTAGTAATAAACTGTGCGTGGTTCATATTGTTTTATTAATATCTATTGGTAATCTATTCAAACATGTGATTCCTAACCGTGTTAGGAATCACGTGTTAAAAGGTAAGACCTCGTTAATCCTTAGCTCGCACAAGTTTCGACTTCTGAGGGTTGTCGTTCGTAGGGGTGCGACAGCTGGTTAACGGAAAAACAGATTTTAAAAAACAGACAGATATGAGACTGAACGATGGAGGTAATGATTAGTAGTGGTTGTTGAGTAAACATCCAGAAGGTCCAAATTCCAAGTGGCCCGTTTATGATTTGAGTACAAACTCAAAACCAATTCGAACTGTGCAGGGAAGTTTACGTTTCATTCATTGGAATGGAAATTAAAAATGGGTTTTTTCGTCAACTAACTGTCATCCCCAAATGAACAATAACCTTCAAAAGTTGAAACCTGTGCGGAATGAGGATTCACGAGATCTCATCTACTAACGTGTGATTCCTAGCACATTCATAGTCATAGTCACAAAAATGTTTGCTTCACAAGAGAATCGCATCAACCAAATCAAATCCAAATTGTGAATTGTGATTTATGCTCTGAATGTATGCATTCATTCCAGCTCATTTCTAATATTTTTATACGTATACATATTTATCGACAGTGCGGGCGTAAATAGTCCCCCACTCTCAACTTTTAAACAGTGCTAGATACCAGAGTCGGACAAATTTTTTTATGAGAAAAATCATTTCCAGTACTCTTTGTTGAAAAAAAAAGGCGATAGTAGGACATCACTTGCCGCCAAGAGGCGGCAGAGACATCATTCTCACGAGCAACTATCATCATGGACTGTAGGCGATTATTCAATACATACACAACGATTTCTTTCTGTAATTGTTGTAAAATATTGCAGTGTACACCTGCAGTTTAATTTGTGAGTGACACACTTATTTCTGTTTTTGATGAACTGATTCGATTTGTCAGTTCAAACTGACGTTCAATCCAAAATAGTGAATTATTACAGTAACATCTCTGCTCCACCTATCCTGTGTGTCTACTGACGAGTTACATGTTTATTTTGTAAAAGTCTAAAGAAATTGTTGAAAGTAGATGAAGGGAATTTTAGGTGAGTGAGCAAAACGGCTGAAATATTTTGTTCGATGATTAAGGTAGGCAGGAGTGGAGCTCATATCTAGCCTGCAAGCTCGCCCGACTTCAATATAGTTGATCACTATGTTTGAGAATATATGATTTTCGAATTTTGCTAAAATCACTATGATTTTGTTGATCATACAGGTGGTTCGTGAGTTAGTCATTGAATTAGCATTGTCTCCCAGAATCAAAGAAATTTGAAAATGTATCAGAAAATTTCTATGAGACATTTTCTTGTGTCTGAATCAGTCGATTCTCAGGAATTATAAAGGTCCAATGAAAATATCATTTCTTTCTCTCTTTAGATTTCTTGGGAATTATCTGTGGATGAAAAAGTTTTCCACAAATCAAAAGGGGGCAAAGACTTCACCATAGAAGACTGTGTACCAGATTTGGATAAAACTATGAAGACATGAAGAATAATGTTTGGTTTTATGATTTATTTGTGGACAGCAACTATTTTTCAAATTTTTGGAAACGAAAGTTTTTGGCTTTCTAATAATCCATCTCGATATAGAAAAATGCGGACACCTTCCAAAGAAAGGAAGAAATCAATTAATTCAAAAGAAGTAACTCCATACATGCAGATCATGCAAAGAAGTAATTTTTAGACACAAACTGGAAGAAAAAGCCTTCCTGAAACAGCTACTCTCATACCTACAAACATTGAATTACATATATTTCGAAATATTTCGAACTTTTATATGAACACTGAATTGAACAAATAATACTTTCCTCTATTCAGTTTGTATTCCAAACATTTGTTATGGAATTAAATCAGAATTAAATCAGAAACTAAATGAAAGGTAAAAATTTCACTCGCATGGAACACTGTCACGCTCACTGGTAGACATCGATGTTTCGTCGTAAGTCACTTACCTTAGGGCTCTTCAGTACCAATCTGGATACCATTATAAGAAAAAACACACAATTCATTCATTAATTACGGATTATGTGTTTTTAAAAACGCCAAGATTACTCATAGATAGAATCACTTCACATAAAAGTGACAGTAGATTACATCGTAATTGCTCTCAGCAATCACGTTTTTGAAAAAGGTCATAATATGGACTATAATTCAACCAAAATCTTAGCAATTGCAAGAGATATTTCTAAAAGGTTGTTTATGGAAATGTAATTTTTAACAATCAAATAATTGCCTTTACAAAAGACCAAAGAGTGATCACCTCAGTGACATTTATGCCTTCACACTTAATATTGATGAAAATTCACATGACTTTCAAATCCACAATAATGGTGAGTACTTATTAACTTAACTCATAACAATTTTTAAAATTGCAACAAATTTCATTTTAATAAAATTTCTTCATGTATTTGGCATTGGATTATCTCATTGATAATCTCATAAAGCAGCAGATGACTCTGATCGCACTTGCACCATAATTGTTATCTTTTGTTCCATAGTTTCAACATAGACATACAAACAAACCATTTTCATACTGAATCACATGAGAGCTGTCAGTGTCAACTGTGATGTTATCTCTCTTTGTGGTCTGCAGCCACATGGCTTTTGCCAGTATTTAATAATTTCAAATTAAATAACGATTTTTATTATGTAAATTCAAATGATCTTCCTTATATCAGTGAGGAGCCAAACTTTTTCAATGTGATGACTTGTGTCAAATGTTCAAATGTAATATTCACGGCCATCCTCACTAACAGTAAATTAAGCCTTTTTGTAACAAATTTGTATTATTTTATCCCTTTTCGTAGCTCACACTCACTTTATTTGACATGAAATCTCATAGAAAGAGTGGCAATCATTGTATTTTCCATAACAAAATCATAAATTCATTACATACTATAACCATATTTTAATTCCATTCTAAAACTTCTCTCAGGCATATATGATCATTACAGTCGTTTGTTTCAGTAAATTTCAGTGAAATTACTACTGTGTTCAACCCCAGTTTCCTTCATCAATAATATATAATTCATAAATGTCATATGCATGAACTCTGTTCGCCGCTGCCGACTAGAAATTTCAAATCCTTTTTCATGGAAGACCGTCACTCCAATTAAAGTAGCCGTGATAGTGTTTACCGAATTTGTATGTTTAATATCGGTTCTTGGTGAATACCAAAACTAAGTTTATTGGTTACTGTTGGGATTAATTGAATTTGCAGTGTCAATCTATTATTACCGCTTATTGATCATATCCCTGTATGGAGAGAATTTGCGATTAACTAACGTGACATTCGGTGCTTAAATTCGATATATTAGTATTAGAATTTCATCGATAGTTTCTCAGCTGGGTCCTGGTTTGTCCTAGTGTCTCTTCTCATTTCCGAGGTATACACAGTGTCTTGAATATCATGAAAACGAGAATTTCAAATGATTCCATAAGAAGAAATGTGAAAACTTATCCATCTACTCGATGAATTTAGTGAAAATCTGCATATAATTCAATATTCATCGTGGTAATAGTCGGTGGAGTAGTTGTTTTTGGGCAGAAATCAACCAGATCCCACAGTGTAAGAACTTTGGTAGTGATGAATGTTTCGGAATCTCATTTCAAAATTTACTAAATGACACGTATAATACCCAATAGCAAATAATAAATTCTTCACAACAACTTTTTGTATACATGTCTGTTAGGGCTAGATGAGTAATTGAAAAAAAAATCAGAAAAAATCAACCATAACAAATTTTATCAATGCGTTAAGGCGGAATTAAATTATTTTGTCGGGGTGTCTCGTGACACGCCATAAGTATATCGTATCCATACATTTCATGTACTCAGATTTATATTACTAAAGTGCAGCGTGTCGGAACGCAATCTGTCGTGTCGGTGATCACTCGATTCCGATCGGCGCGGCGACAGAAGGTGGTAGGGGTTATGACGCGTCAAAACTCTCCACACTAGTAGGTTTGTTCTGGTCCTAACATCCGAAACTGTTTGGAAACTGCGCAAGAAATGATGAGTACAAGCAAAAAATCTCAAACAGTCCGAAATAGTCTCGGACCCTTGGTTGAACCAGAACGCATTTTGAGGAGACCACTGTGCCACCTATCGTATATATGAAGAGGTGAAGACGAAAAAATACTGTTGATAATGTCCATTTTGTTATGTAGCGTATTCTTGTAGTCAGTTCGGATGTTATCTAACCTCAATCATCAATTATTCTAATCAAATAAATAAAAAAACATCCTAGAAATTGGCCCAAACAAATTTTCACATGAATGCGCATGAGCAACGAAAACAATTCTCAACAGTTCAGACTCGAGAGCAAGAACGATTCGGGATGGTTCAAGACAGTTTAGGATCATGTCGCAGTCGAAACCAGAGGATTCATCAATTTGAACTTATCCTCAATGAGCCAGAACGCTCCAGATCAACTGCGCATGATCCTGACGTCCTAAAACCTGAATTCCGTAGAACCAGAACAAACCTAGTGTGTTTCTGAGTCTCGCGCAGTACATCGTGGTAATTATAGCTAAAGAATGGATTTTCGTGTTTATCTGTGCTCAAAATGTTTTCCAATATCATTCTCAACCATAGAATGTAATCCCTCAAATAGATTTTTTGACATTCTGCAATATTGATGATATATTCCATCACTCTCTTAGTTCTTTCACTAGTAAATGATATTCGCTTCGACTCCCTCTCAGATCAATTACTGGATGAACCAACCCAATATTTTCTCTTCTTACTTTTCTTCTTAAGTAAACTTAACATCAGCAGATTCGAAATGATACCAGAGCCTACCCATACACGACAAAATAGTTTGCAGACTCACTGTCATGTTAGAGAGCACCACAACACACCACAGCATAACAATGTAATTCCGCCTCTAGGCCTCCACGATGCTTTATGCATTCAGAAACACGTCTGGGCATACTACTACCAATGAGATAATCGATTTTACATTGGGGTATCGATTCGAAATCACGTGTACCTCGTACCGAAGTGCCGCTAGAGTTTTTGGAAGATGGAACAAATTGGATGATCTTCTTCCCATTATGTCTAGGGGGCCAAGACAACAAATTGACTTGATTGACCAATTGACCAATATGTCTTAGAACAATGATGTCGCTGAAATTGCAAAGAATGTTCTTCAAAAGCTTAAAACATTGTTCAAAACTAGAAAACTGTATACATCTCAGCAACTTTTGATGCTTTATAAAGCTCAGATCAGACTATTTTTAGAGTATTGTTCTCATGTATGGAGCTCCGCCTCTAAACATACCCTGAAGCAGAAAAGAGCCATCCGCCTGACTGGAGATCAAAACATCACCTGCAACCTTGATAGTCTGGAACGTCGAAGAAAAATTGGAGATTTGTCACTCATTTATAGATACTTTCACGGAATGTGTTCGAGCGACTTGGCACATTCGATTCCACCAGGAGCGTTACATATCAGAAATACGTAACGGACTGTGACTACTCATCGTTTTGAGGTTCAACTCAATACACTTCAAACTCCACTGTTCAGGAACTCTTTCATTTCGAAAACTGCGTTTATGTGGAATAAACTTCATCAGAATGTTTTTTCAAATGAATTGAATCTTCAGCGATTGAAATCCAACGTAAATCGCTACTTTCGCACAGGCACTGCTCTCAGAGCGCCTTGAAGACTTTTCTGTAGTACTTTTATCCGTAAGTAAGTCAAAAATTGAGGTTCCACCACCTCATGGTCGTAACGCAAGGCGGTCATGTTGCCTCTGATGAACATCAAAAATTACCTGCTTTCGTAATCCATAACCCCGCACACAATATCAAATTGAAGATCTCATCTTCCACCATGTTACCTTCCCACTCTTGCAAGACGATCATGCGTGTCCAAACACAATCTGGATTCATCACTAAAGATGATGATATTCCATTTGAAGTCCCAATTCAGCCGCTCTCTACACCAAGCCAGTCAATCATTCCGATGTCTAGAAGTGAAAGGTACAACAAACTGAGGACGATATGAAGTGAGTCCAAAACTTTTTACCCGGCGATAAACATTTCGAATGCTGATATGCAATCCATGATCTCCAAACTATTGGTCCTCAATTGTTCTTGTGGACATAAAGCTATCCCGTAGAGCCAAAAACCTAAGGCGACGATCTTGATGTGGAGCCGTTCTTCTGACACGTTCTGTTCCTCTAGCTCTTCATGTATGGCCTTCCTCGTTTCATTTTCGACAAAAAACCACCACTTTTGTTTACAATCGTGGCTATTTCTCTAAAGAACCAACCAGCCTCACGCACGTCCACTATTCGTCCCTTATCAAACTCGCTGAGCTGTTGAAAATTTTCTCGTCTTTCACTCTAGGCATAAGAAACAGATCAAAGCAGTTCTACATAATGTATTGTGTAACGATCAAATGCCATTTGTAGCTACAAAACAGAACTGAAGCTTAGTCACTTTCTTTAAGAACAGACCAATAACTGATCGTTTTTGTCATAACTTGAACAATCATATTCATAAAAATTATTTGTGATAAATTTATTGTCACTGGTTTTTTTTCATGTCACACAATATATAATTTTTTGATACGTATGTATTCCTCCTCAACAAAGTGACCAAACTGATTCCGATTTCTGTTAGATTATTGGTACATGGAGGGCTCAATTCCTTCTTTGAGGCTTTGTTCACGAGTTGGTACTAATCAACTAAGTTTTTTCTCAGACGGAGGTTTCCCATTTGCAGTCAATCCACGTTGAAGTCAGTGGAGTCCCAGGGGCATTGCTGTTACAGTCGATTTTTTCCCGCACTGGCGAGGGATAATAACCCAAAACTAGTTTGTAAATGGCTTACTTGATTGATTTCAGCGATGTTTTACTGCTGGGGAACAAGAAGCATCTGCAAAAAATTTCTCAGTGAGAAAATTTGCATAAATAAATATAGTTCAATCCATCGAGAAAATAATAGTTTCCCTGCAGGCACTTGTCAGATCCTACAGTGTAAGATGGCACAGAAAGGTTATTGTTTCGTTATATTCATTTTCTTATTCGAATAAATATAATGTAGATTTTCTTGGACAATGAAACTGAAGTAAGTCGGTGTAACGTCATGCATTTAAAATATTCCATTTTCTACAATCAATGAATTGTCTTCAAGAAAAAGAGGTAATTATTCTGGCGATAATTATAACCGTCTAGATAACCAGATAAAGAGAAGTTAGTATAACAATGATGCTGTCCAGCCATTTTCAGAACGCCGCTATTATGCTAGATTCCTACAATAGAAACAATAAAAACAACTATTATGGAAGTTCATAATCACAACTTCATCTGTAAATGATTTGACGTCTATACTGAGAGTTTGCTGATATCTCTGAACATGCCACTGGCTGAAGTCACGGGTAGTTCTCGCACATGTTAATGATGAAGTACATAATAATTTTGAGAGGATATTGAAAAATGTGATGCATAGATTCAAGATATTTTCCAAAAGAGACCCATTAATAAATAACTGCCAATTTGTCATTTTTCCTGATCACAACAAAATCTTCATATCAATTTTAAAATCATTTATATAGAAGAAGTTAAAAGTTTTTTTAACATTTTCAAACTGATGAAAAATATAGATAGCAGATTTTTTCTGTCCTAATCACTTAGTAGGAATGGTAGAGTTATAATGATTTGTCATTGTGTGATGCTTCACTTGGTTGTTTCACTCAAAATGAACAGGCCCGAAAAAAGATAACTACAGTGGAGCCTGCCATGAAACCCTTACTAAATGAAAACGGAAGAGTTGAGAAGGAAACGATAGTCATCAACATGCCTATCTGCTTCATTTTTGATATTAATATAATTCAGTGTTGTAAAACTGGTTAGAAGTTATTGATGTATTTATTTGCATTATATTTCCAGAGTACATTTTTACATAAAAAAAGTATTTTGCCACTAATTGCTTCAAGCAACCATTATCTTGATATTTTGAGTAAAAAAAAAATATATTTTCGAGAAAGTGACAATTTTGTGAATCAACCTGTTTCAACCGACATAAAGCCATTTCAAATGTTGATTTTCCAGTGATGAAACAACAAAACTGAATAGTAGAAATCAAAAGGAATAAAAGGTATGTTCAAAAACTGAAACTCGACTACTGAAAAATTGCGCTCTACAGAGTTTGAAAAAAAATGTTTTATCTGTAATTGTTCTGTATAAACTGTACAATATTCATCATGTATTCAATAAAAAACTCACGTGATATATTTCAATTCAACAAAGTCACACATTTTTACGCTTTGAACTTACTTTCCATTGAAATTACTTGCAGATTATAATTTCGTGATATTTGAATCATATTGTTTTTTATATACTTAGTTGATATAGGTACCAAACTTACACATGGGTTCATGTTTCGAAATTTGGAAGACGTCTTCACCTTTTCAATTTCTTGAGAGATCATTAGTGAGAATAATTTTCCAGCAATCAATAAATGACAGTGTTGAAAAATAAAAACTCAATTTCGTGAATGAAAAAATATTCACGAATTCATTATACAGTGTCACTATTAAAGTGCGCAACATATGGGACACTTTTTTTTCGAAAAGTTTCAATGAAGTTCAACTTCGGCACTTGTTTTTGCTTCAAATTTGACTTAAAGTGATCCGGCCAACTGCCACCCACTGACGTTCAGTGTTTGTCAAATTCATTTTTTTTTATTGAAAAAGTGCATTCCTAGTTCGAATTCAACAAAAAGTTACTTGAAAAAGTTGTGTCTACGGCAATTTTATATCCATATGCCAAATTTTATGCAACTTGAATAAAGTTAACGTTTTGCTTATTTTTGACAGATATCCCCTTTATTTTAAAAAACAAGTTCGGTTAATTGTCATCAATTCATGTATACATAACAAACTCATCATGGAGTTTAACTTTTCTGATAAATTTTTACTTATACGGACATTTCTAGAGAGAAATTAAAAATGTGCTATAAAAATTTNAAAATTTGGCATATGGATATAAAATTGCCGTAGACACAACTTTTTCAAGTAACTTTTTGTTAAATTCGATCTAGAAATGCATTTTTTCAATTTTTTTCAAAAAAAAAGTTGAATTTGGCAAACACTGAACGTCAGTGGGTCGCAATTGGCCGCATCATTTTAAGTTAAATTTAAAGCACAAACAAGTGCTGAAGTTAAACTTCATTGGAACTTTTCGAAAAAAAAGTTTCCCTTATGGTGCGCACTTTAATGGTGACACTGTATATGTGTTTTGTCTAGGTTTGGAGAGAAAATATGTTTGGCCTGCATGTGAGGTGTTTTTTAAAAAATAATTACCATTTATCGGGTACATGCAGATATATTTGCTAATTGAGCCCTCCATTTCCATATCTAACACGGCACATTTAGAATTTTTTTAAACTTCATACCATTATGTCCAATAGGGGTTGCAATATTCGATTCATTACTATATCACATAACCCATAATCAAGACGCATCCAACGAATTTGGCAAATAATGATAACAAGTAGTTCAGAAGTTACAAAGAAACATTCATTCATACCTATCCTTCAATATCATAACCCCTATTTGGCTCCACCTCAATGTGCTACAAATGAAAGAGAACTAAGAAATTGAATAATGGAATGTTGAAGAACGATTCAAAATACGCCATAACTTATCTAAGGAGTGCACAATTCAATGATAAGAGGAGTCGTTGCATGCATATAGGCTGGAGGTGATTGATGATAAAATTGATGGATGTAGCCGTTACTACGTGGTGTAAGATCATCATGAAAAATGGGAAATTAAAGTTTCTATGTTTTTTCATCACTTTTATTTGTAACTATCGTTACTGTGGTTTCGTCCTACACGGATATTTTCAAACTAATTCAATAATATTGTATTCTCAAACTAATACAATATTATTGTATTAGTATACAAATGTACACATTTTTCATGATTGATGATTGATATTGATTCAAATTTTCATTCAGTTTGTTTCGATCCTTTTTTTTTAAATATTCGTGTTTCGATTGATAATTGATTATTATTCCACAAATTCGTTCACCTTTTTGAAAACTATCGCTTTAGCTAGGATGACTTTTGACATGCAAGAGAAAATAATAATCATCTGGTATAATATAGGTAGGTAGCACACTCTGCAAGTAGAAAAATCACTCAGATCCCTTTTTTCAAAACTGTTGTAAGAAATAACAATAAAACTTCGTATCTGTTCTCACTCCGGCTTCATGCTTGCATAAAATTTTCATTCTAAGTACCTTGGAAATCGTCCTGTGGAATATCGGAAACACCCTGTAGGTATACTTCACGGTTTTTCTAAAAACGATACTGGCCACATCTTCTGACCGATGATCCGTACTTTCACAATGTAGTGACGAAATCCATGAAGGCTCAAACCTTCAATCATCCTGCCATCCGAATCCTTTAGAACATGCAGTCACCATCCTGAATATATATTCTGAAAAGTGAGGTGCTGTAGGCGTCAGGTCATTTTCGATTGGTCTTTCGAAGTAACCTTTTTGTTGGCACTTTTCAACAAGTAGCTGAATGGGAACAGCTAGTCTACTTTTCATCGATTACTCTGCAAGCGACAGGAGCACCTTCACCTATCTCGATCCCTAATAAATTTCTTACTTTTCAGAGGCATAACAAGTGGACTGATGGAATTTCATTCCATCAATCATTTCAATTATTAGTACGTGATATACATGTGCATACATTTTTAATCATCATACACATTCGTAACCCAATCAAATAACGAAACATAATGATGAAATAGGAAACTGGTTAGTCCCGTGAGGAATAGCTGTCAATTGCTCCAGGAGTGCTCATCTCAATTCGTCTAGAGTTCCAGAAGTAGGTGCCAGACTTCGTCAATCGGGAATATCCCAGACGTGTTCGATAGGATTCAGATGTGGACTGTGCAGTGGCCACTTCTTCTGGGGATATTAGCATCATTTGAATAATATCTGATCATCAGAGCTGTACGGGATGCGAGTTATCGTCTATTAGAAGAAAATTCTACCAACGCTGTGTATAGAATAACATTCCATTCACGTACTTTTCAGCATTGATGGCTCAGCTGAGAAGAAGATGTGACTTGGCGCCTGATTCCATAGAAATTCCAGCCACATCATTACCAAACCTCCTTTAAATAATACCATAGGATAGAAGGTACAGTCAACGTAACGCTCACTTATTCTAGCAGATTGCAGGACCTTAGTTATATAAAAGTTGAGTTGTTGTTCTAGGTAATTATGATCGAGTAATTACTTGAGTAGGTTTACACTGTTGATAACGTGAGGTATATGAAAATTATAGTGAAGAATTAACTTTGAGTACGTTATTCACTACGAAAAGACCCCTATGATAGCGAAATATGTCGTGAGATTATCGAAAATAAAGTTTGTGAATATTAAATCGTTAGGTGTCTGACAATATGATGCTTCAGTAAGTTCTGTTCCTATAACAGTTCCTTGATACGAGATTTGTGGCATTCAATATTCTACATACAGTTCGTTCACTTAAGTTCACGTCCCTTCCATGCTGTTTTATTATGTATTCGTATTCTTGGTGGACGGTAATTTCTCAATGACGTATTTACAATAAAATAATCTTTTCGATTGGATGTCCTCTTACAAAAGCCTGTTCCTGGACATCTGCTGTATGATTCTATATCGATGAAACACACCACTCTATACTTCGTGAACACCTAAATCTGTCAGCAACTTTAGTTTGGTGTCTACAATTTGAAATTTGAGCATTAATCGCAGCCACAAATTTTGGATTTGGAGTCATCTCTACTCAAATAACGGCCACCCAATAAAAATCATTATCCACAATAACAAGATTCCAAACTTGTGTTGTATGATTATCAATATTTACCGGATTATGAGCAAAGGACTGCTGAAAATTGTAGTTACTCTGAACTGTTAGAGTTTATAAACCAAAAAACAAACTGTTGAGAAACGAGGAGTCTTGACACCCAATCACTTTTTGAGTTTCTTGTCATATCAAATGACTCTACAAAGAGTTTCAAAGTTAAGTTAACATTGTTTTTCCCGTATTTGACCTTTTCAGTAGAAGGGTAAGTGGTTGAACAAAATTTCTACGAATTATTGAAAAAATGGGAAGTTCCTGAGAAGAAACGGTTGCTCGGTAGCCGGGCGGTTCGACGTGAGTGCTTTGTTCACTTAATCAATCGGGCGATGTGTGAGTCAAGTCCCGGGCAGAACGCTCAATTTTCACTTGCCAACCCGTGTTAGGAATCACACGTTAAAAGGTAAGACCTCGTTAGTTCTTAGCTCACACGACTTCTGAGGGTTGTCGTTCGTAGGGGTGCGATAGTTGTTTAACGGAAAAAACATATTTTAAACATAAACATAAACAACATATTTATGATGGGAAGCATGACTGTACTTTTTTTTGTATAAATCACTCCAGTGCACTCAAGGAATTTGTTATAATCAGATGTTTAATATTGGCTTCATCGTTTCTTATATATTGAAACAGTGCATAGAATTGTCCTTTTTGGATGCTTGTGTGATCTGGCATCTCAAAGTAATAGGTGTAGTGCGACTTTACTCACCTAAACTGACTCGACCTATTTTTGTGCAATTTGGGCACTCTTATATATACTAAGCTTTTGATGGAATGATTTCACAATCATTCGTCTTGTTGGTATCACATTCATGAAGATAATAATAATAATAATAATTATAATAATAGCATTCATTGCTCATTCTCAGGTCGTATTCTAGTGATTATGGAGAAAATTGCTGGAATTTTTGTCTAGATCTGAGAGTATTTGTTGAAATGTTATCGATGATCACATTTGAGGGTTCACGTGAGGAAATTGTGATTATTGAGAAGGATTTTTTCTAGTGGAATCAAATAGGAAAATCCTCACGGTGCAAAAGCCGCAATTGTGTCAAAGTAGCGTTTAATGTGGGAAATTGGATTCAGTTTGTTCATTTGAAAAAACTAATCCATAAAATTCATTCCACAAAGATATTGTTCTCCAAATGAAAGAGTTTTTGGAAAGTTCAAGTCATGTTGTTCTTTAAAACCATGAGAAGTTGAGTAAGTCGAACACAACCTATGGATGAGTGAGTATTGATGAAAGAGAAACATTCATGTGACCTCAACCTATGAATCAATTTTTTTCTTTCAATTCAGGGCTCATTGTTGAGCGAAGTTGCATTATCTGAAAACAAATACAAAAAAATTTAAAATGTTCTTGAAATTTCGTAATAGTTTGGGAAAATTAATCCAGTCAACAGCAGTTTGTTTCTCCCTATCACTGATTCATTTTGATTTCAGTGATCTTGTCGTGTTTTTACTAAATCCGATATTCGGGAGATTCGCTCAGGGCGAAGATATGCATGAATCTCTCAATCTGTTCAATGACAATTCGCCGACCATTTGTCCATTACAGGTAATGGACACGTATACGATGCCATATTGACTGTGATCAGGCCGGTTCAACACAAAACGGGGTGAACACATCTTCAGTAGTTAGAAGTGGAAAAGAGAAAGATATTGTATGTTTTCAATAATTTCCGGCGTTCCACAGAACCATTTATAGATGAAAGATTCATCACTTCATGAGATACTTGTGTATCAAAATGGAGCTCGAAGTGAGATAATAAATTTCACTGTCAAAGAATTAAGAAAAAATAAATAAATTTATGAAGAAAAACTGGAAAAAAAGTGAGAAAAGTGTTACAACACCATACTGGAAATAAATCAGTGCTGTGAAGTCGAATTTGAAAACAAATACTTAATTTATACGCTGATAGCTGATAACAAGTTGATACTAAGGAACCAAACCAAAGACATTCAAGATATAAGGCCCTGTATATCCTAGAGAGAAATAATTGAATTGGCCAGTTAGTGAAAACTTCGTATGCCATTGATGTCACTGAAGCATTTATAAAATGCAGAACTGATCATTGATATCTCCTGCTGAGCTTCATTATGGCAACATTTTTTTCTGATTGATTCGGCCGTTACTTGATGAAGATTCATAGTAATTTCATGAACTACATCTCACGATTCGATCTTCACAAACTCTATTTTCAAAATATATCAAGCCATGTTTCGCACAGTAGCTTTCCGTGAAAGTTAATTCCTCACTCTAATTTTTTGTATACACCACGTAATCGATACTTCTTCGATCATCTAGAGTCTAGAGCATCTACTCAACTTTCATATACCTAAGGTATATTGGTCAAACTGGCAGAACATTTAGGAATAGCATTGATGAACATCAAATGATCTATGTAAATTGGAAATCATAATCATCACATTATCTTTTAGAGAAAAATCATATCTTCAACCGTGATTTCGAAATTTCACATATAGAAAATAAAGGTTCAAAGCTAAGTTATTTGGAAGCAATGAAAATTAATAAATTTGAAAATTCAAACATTTTACTGACCAATTGGATGTAAATAGATCACCATTACTGAAGTTGTTTTCTTAGAGAAACAAATGTATCTTGTGATTTTGTGGGGTATATGAAAATTAGAGTAGAGAATCAACTTTTAATATGTTATTATCGCGATATTTTTGAAAATAAAGTTTGTGAAGATCAAATTGTAAGGTGTAGTTTATGAAGCGACACGTCTCGATAAGCTTTTGCGTATGGTCTTGTCTTTTTAAACCGATCCCGTGAATACAGCAGAACACTGACATCCTTTGAGAATTTATTATGGAGAAAATGCAGAAATCAGAAAAGGATCACTAAAAGTGTCTGAAACTAACAAACTTCAAAGAACAATACCGGTGAATCCTATAACTTTATTTGACTCAGAGACGACAATATTGAGGAAGAAATAAAATAATTCAAAAAGGTTATTGATGTTCTTTCATTCCGGGCTTCCAAGTTAATTTCTACCAACTGTTGCTAGCGAAATGAAGGCAAACATTGTTTTTTCAGGCGTAACAGTCCATCTGTAGTCATTTGATATTACAGTTATTGCTGAAATCGGGTTGTTTCAGTCCAGTGCCATTTAATAGTTCCCTGTATTTTATGTCGCTTCCTGGTCCATAGAGGTTACTCATGAATCTGCTAATTTCATTCCGAACCACATGATATCACAGTTTTTGAGTTTCAGTGTTGCATTTTAGTTGAAAAAAGAATTTTGAATTACGTTTAAATCTGGAATAGAAGTCATGTGTATAGAAAGTTAACCTGGCTTGTTTTGCCACTGATTCTGGTTGAGCAACGAGCCACGATATGAAGATTATTTGTCTACAAATATTAGTGGAATAGTAACACTAAATATCGTGTTCAGTCCACTGTTGTTATTTTGAAGTTACTACTGGGTTTATCAACTGATGTCCTGGAATATTTTCCTTATGTAGTGATGGCAGTAGGGCTTTGATGAATGGTGAGAAAAAGACCCTGATGAATCTTGGAATATAAGCCTTCAAATCAGCTTCCACCATGAAATGTCAATAGGGAATTTTTCACATCCGGATAGAATTTTGACCCAAAGAGCCTCTTCTTGCAAACGTTAACAGCCGACATAGCAACGGAACTAGGTCGGAAGTAACTTCACAATGTCTGCTGAGAACAGCAGCAATCAATACACCTCATGAATTGGAGTCCTTCGATCTATCTGTCTGTCTTTCCAAATGTGATTAGCTCAAAAACTACCGAACGGGTTTTCATACGGTTTTCCACAAAAAAAAAAGATTATTTCAAGAGAAAATTTTATGTATTGTGTGAATTAGTTGAAATATGACGATATTATTCATAAGAAGTCGGGGCAGGGCAGTGGTGCTACCTTTCCGAATATTCATCAAAAACGTACGTTGTCTAATTCGTTCGAGATAAAACAAAAAAATTCACTACACGTTGTTCTTATCTACTATAATTACATATATCTATATTTAGAAGATAAATATTGAACCCATTTCAATGCAATGTCCATTGCAATTTGTCACATTTGATGTGTTATTGACGAGCTCTTTGGACGAATACGATGATGACCATTATCAAATTAATACATTAGTTACCTCAAGCCTTTCATGCACATTATAAATGTCTTTCACACTAATTCAACCTGATATTTTAGAAGTTTTAGGAGTTCTAACAAAGTTATAACTATCGCATGAGAAAATGAAATCAAGCGACCCGACAAACCATTACAACGAGTTCATATTTTTTGTTTTGTGATGCCTTTAGGTAGATAGGTCATTAGTGTTAGTTACTAGCTAAGGTACATGGCTTTGGTCAGGGACTTGATATGAGATTGTGTGGTAGAAGGGACCTCCCAAAAATCGAAACTTGTGCGAACTAAAAACTAACAAGGTATAACCTTCCAACGTGTGATTCCTAACAGGATACAGAAGGATTATGGATGAGGAAAAAAAGAATTCTGTGGAATGCTCTCGAATACTTAAGATTGTTCTGGAATATTCTTGGATTTCCTGAAAGGCAAAAAGTCTAGCCCATATATCGTCGAGAGAACGTTTTCCAGTTGAAAAAGAGACATTTTTCATGAGAGGGAGATAGAGGGCTACCACAACATATAACCCTTATGATCATTCTACAATCAATGTGGACACGTTACTGTTTCTGAAGATTTCACAATATTCCAAAATGTTCCGAAATGCTCTGAGTGTGGAGTGTTTACAAAAACTTTAGAATGTTCTAGACTAAAGGAAGAAATTGTAACCCTCGAAAGCACGTCATTCGGGTGGAGACGGGAATATTTTGATGTGATACTTTGCTATATGAAAATGCAAGAATGGTCTAACTCTTCCTTGATTGACCTAACTTTATTCAGTTGTATTTTGGTGTATAGCTGATGATGTTTGGTCTATTCAGTTAATGGAGAGTATCATCTCCAAAGTAATTACAAAATATGCTACAGCTCATCTCGTATAAACGACTCTTCAAAAATTCATTGCAAGAGCTTTCATTAATGCAAATCATCGTAAAAATTATGTTATTAAAAGTTCAATATTCATTTCACTAGTTCGGACTTCCATTGTCTACTATATAAAATGATTTGAAATCCCTGAAACAAGTAAAAAAGAATAATTAAAAAAGGATAGCTGAAAATAACAATTATATTATGAAATTCATCACGAAACATTGTCAATCACCTTCAAACAAAACTTCAATATTCATCCTTATACATTTTTTTCGACATCGAAGATCGATATTTTTTTGGGGCTAATGTGACACTGTGATATATGTGACTATGAGAAAAATATAGGCATATATTCTCTGCTATCCATGTGAAGCCGGGGTGTTCAGCTAGTTATTAATAAAACTTGACAGTCTCGATCCATTCGACATGAATTGATAGACAGAATACTAAGTGAATTGAAAATTTCTGGCACGAATATTACTCTTTTTCGCTCAATGGCATTGAAAGACATTTCTTACAAGAGCTGTAAAGAGTCGGAATGCTGCATTGATAGCGTTTGATGGCAACTCCAGAATGTTTCAATATCGAGTTGTCGTACGTGGGAGCGTTATTGGCATTCCTACCGTATGTAAAATATTATTTGGAACACTTAGAATTTACTATCACCGAGATTTTCCATGCGTCTGTTAGAGAATATCTAGATAAATATTTTTTGGCAGTTAAATAATCTGAACGAAGTGAGTTATAATTGAGCAGGAAAAAATATCTGCTATAGTTTATTGAAAGTGTATTATTGCATTTGCTCATACCTATTTAATTTTTCTGTATTTGTTTCCAGAATGAGAAGAAAGACACATGAAAACATCAAAAATGTGATTTCAATAACAAGAATGTGATGTGTGCATTAAAGATAATAAAGAAATAACATACAATAACTACAATTATAGATATCGAATTATTGAGTATTATGGATGAAACCAGATCTGGATAAGACATGCGGAAAATAAATTGATGGATGTCGTTTATTTTAGTCGTTTGATAATGTCTTTCTAGAACGAAACTGCAGTAACGTTAGTTACAAATACAAGTGGTAAAAAACATAGGGAGTTTGATTTGTCAATATTGAACATGCGCAAAAATATACAAGGAAACATCTCTGAGAAAGCATTCAACTATGACAACCAAAGAGAAAGAAATGAATTCTACTTCCAGTTTTAATTTTTTTATTTTCAATTTTGACCTTTTTTTTTCGAAATTATTTAGTTTTTTAATTATAAACATTGTTTTTTCAGGCGTAACAGTCCATCTGTAGTCATTTGATATTACAGTTATTGCTGAAATCGGGTTGTTTCAGTCCAGTGCCATTTAATAGTTCCCTGTATTTTATGTCGCTTCCTGGTCCATAGAGGTTACTCATGAATCTGCTAATTTCATTCCGAACCACATGATATCACAGTTTTTGAGTTTCAGTGTTGCATTTTAGTTGAAAAAAGAATTTTGAATTACGTTTAAATCTGGAATAGAAGTCATGTGTATAGAAAGTTAACCTGGCTTGTTTTGCCACTGATTCTGGTTGAGCAACGAGCCACGATATGAAGATTATTTGTCTACAAATATTAGTGGAATAGTAACACTAAATATCGTGTTCAGTCCACTGTTGTTATTTTGAAGTTACTACTGGGTTTATCAACTGATGTCCTGGAATATTTTCCTTATGTAGTGATGGCAGTAGGGCTTTGATGAATGGTGAGAAAAAGACCCTGATGAATCTTGGAATATAAGCCTTCAAATCAGCTTCCACCATGAAATGTCAATNACGAAACTGCAATAACGTTAGTTTCAAATAAAAATGGTAAAAAACATAGAAATTTTCATTTCTCTTTTCATCATGATCTCCTACCACATAGTAATGGCTACATCCATCAATTTATTGATGGAATTAATAACACTATCAATGATAATAATCAAACAATGTTTCATTTCTAGACGCGTTTCACTAACACCGTAGCTTCCTTGGTAAAAATTAATATTTCACACTAGGCTACAATTCTCATATATAACGAAAGTAGATACGTGTTCTAATTGGTTAATAATGAAAGCGATAACAGACAGAATTTGTAAAACGATTATTACACTCTCTGTTCTTGGACATCAGGTGAATTTTTTAATATGAATAAAATCATGAAAAAGATTTGACAACGGTAAGTGATCAACAGAATACCCGAAAGTTCACCCTTATTTATTTCCAGAGACTCCAGCAGGTTCTGTCTCTTAGCTTCTACATGCAGTATACCTATATAGTGTTGTAAAATCATGATCGTTCGTGATAGCATATAAGACTGGTCATTTCTTGGGTGGACATATAAAAAACAACAAGTCACACGTAGAGAAGCATAACAGATCAGGTGTCTACAAACATGCAGATCATGCCCAAAAGTGTATGTAGGAAGGACATGAAAGAAGTTTCGAACTGATGTCCAAGAACTAGGTTAGGTTAGGTTAGATCCAAAGTGTGTAGGTCTATTTGACTCTCTACCGCAACCCGCAAGGGTTTATTCTGGCTCACACCTATTTACACTCGACCAAATGAACCCAGCTACTTAATAAAGCCGATAAATTTGTATTATGAATAGTTTTTCGGGTCAAATGGTAAGAGTACACAGTATGTGCTCTGCTGTTTCATCATTTTCCAAACAGAGGAGACACACACTGCCTTCCGACAGTCGGTGTCTCTGCATATGATGATTCAAATGACAGTGACCTATAAGAAGGTCTGTTAGACATCGTAGTTCATACCTACTGTAGTCCAAAAACTGTTTGGTATCAAGCTTCGAAGGGTGGATAAACGCCTTGGAGTGAGCCAATACTGGAGGATTCTGCCAGAAGTCCGTAAATCTTCTTGCCATCCAGGTGTTCAATCTTTGTTTGTTAAAGCCTAAAGCGATGCCAATGACAGTCTCTGGTTCGATGAAGCTGCTTACAGCCCCTCCTTTGCAAGGAAGTTAGAAGCCTCATTGCCTTCCAGGCCAGTATGGCCAGGAATTCAGACCAGAAACAATCTGTTGAGTCTTCTTATTGAGGAGAGTCGTTTTTGGCAATTTGCTACCAATTTATACGTTGCTCGGTAGGAGCCAAGAGCTTTCATCGCCGCTTGACTGTCCGAGAATATATGTTTGTTGACTTATGTATGAGGTTGGATTCTTCCGATCCCTTCGTACTCAATTCAATACCGTAAATTGAGACTTGAAATATAGTCACATAGGTTCATAGGCAGGTTGACATCTATGTTGTGGGTCTGCGACTGAAAACACCTGCACCGGAACTGGAAGGTGTTTTTGATACATCTGTGAACCAACAACTATCTGCTCTTAATATTTCCTTCGCCCGAAAGATCCAGTCCTCTCTACTCGGGAACAGTACTTTATAAACAGTTCGTAGTTGACAATTGGATGCATAAAGTGATCAGACTATTATTCATTGCCTTTTATTAGCAATTCTGAACCACATGATGGTGCAAAGCTTTTACTAAGCAATTATCTCTGTAACAGAATACGAGTAGTAAAAATTGAATGATCAATTTCGCAGCCAATATACCTATCCTGTAGAGTACCACAAGGAACAATCTCAGGCCCTCAGAATAGACAATATACAGAATTTAGTAACTCTATCTAATGACCACTGTCTTCAAATAAATCCTTTCAAATCTATAGTGTTATTGTTTGGATCTAAGGCTAAGCGTTTGAAATTTCTGAAAGATTTTGTTATTGAAATTAACAATGAAATCCTCCCAATAGTTGACATTGCCAGAAACTTGGGCTTGTATATCGACTATCAACTACGATTCACGGTACATGTCGACCACCTTATTAAAAAATATTTCAGTACAATAAAACTCTTATATGGATGTCGACACATTCTAAATCAGCGAATTAAAATTGTTTTATCAGAATTATTGATCTTGTCCCAGCTTACCTTCGACGATGTGATTTATGGTCCTTGTTTGACTGCAAATAATGAGTCACGATTACAAAAAATTCAGAATTCGTGTATTAGATTCATATACGGATAAACTCTAGGAACTCGGCTGGCTCAATATAAAGAAAACAATATTCCTCCATAATGCATGTACCTTTTACAAAATTTCTATAGAAAAGACACCTGAATATCTATATAACAAAATATCATTTCGGTCGCAAATTCTGTGAAAATTCGACAGAAAAATCGAATCCATATCCCACGACAAAATTCAAGCTTATTTAAACGTTCACTCTCTCATTATATAGGTAGTATTCTGAATGCATTGTCCTCAGATATGAATACCTCTCCTTTATAAGTTCAAAAAGAATATTTTTCAACTTTTACCAAAAAACCAAATCTGATGTACCGTTAATAAACAAAATAGTTTTCAACTATTCTAATTGATTTTACAACCACACCTGAATTCGTTAAAATCAATTAAACACCTTTACGAATCAAATTCCTTTAGAGCAAACAAACAAATACATTGACAGTTAGTTACTCTTGTGTTAGGTCTTCTAAATGAATGTAAACTAGTAGAATCTTGTAGGTAAAGTTAGTATAAGGAAGTAGGTTAAGTTATTATAATTAAAGACCCAACTGGATATATAGTATCCAAGTATTCGATAATAGAAGGGTAACGAGGTTAAGTGATAGAGCTGGACCTCACTACATTATACGTAGAGTGGGCTACAGAACTTCACCTTTTAGGTCAGCAATTATGTGTAAAAAAATTGAAATATTTATCTGAAAGTTTTCTAAAGTTTTCAGTGTATACTCAGTACAAAACCATTAACGGCAACTCAGTACTCGAAAATGTTTCCTCTTGTACAATTTACAAATTGTTTAATTGACTTAACTGTCCCACAGCCAACTCCAAATTTAATTCGAACTTAAAACAGGCACATGTATCATTGCTGGATTTGAAACTCCATTTCGCAGAAGCAAGCTCTTATTTGTGGTGAATGTACCGCATCTTTAACTTCCATCCATGCTGCGTTGTATTATAGGGAGAATATGAATGTAACAGAGGCAACGAACCGAGCTAATGCCTGTACATAAAAGCAGAATAATAAAGAACGGGGAGCAGCTAACCCCCACCGTGACTATTCGTTGTTGAAAGAACGCCTCCGTTGACTAAATGTATGAAATCGTATGAACAAACTTATGATTTCATGAAGTAGCAACGATATACATTATGTTTGAAAATTAGTGATAACAATGTTTTCATTCAGTTGAATTCCTGTAAACTCATTCAAGTAACTGTTAATTGTGAGATTTTCCTTGGACAGTTTACAAAACCGCAACACGTGTTTCGTTATATGAAAGCTTTCTTCTGACTAGATTCTACACAATTATTCCTTTCTATAATAGCAGTTTGAATCATCAGACATTTTATTTTCTTAATGAATAATAATTTCACATCATTGAAGAAAATGTTCACCAAATCATTAAATGGACGTGTAATAAACTCATTACCATTCTCCACATCAGAATACAGATTCAAAGGAGGGAAAGAATTCGATTCTATTGGCTGATTCAGTAAATGTTCCGAATTCTCATATTTTTAAATTTTTTAGCATTTGAAAAGAATTAGTTTCAAACCTTCATTTTCCAAGTTCAATACGTCATAATCGTGCTTGAAGTCGTGCACCTCTGTCAGAAGATGGTTGCAAATCTGAAGATAGTCTTCACATTTACGAAACTACTACTACGCTACTTCATTATATTGAAAAATATTCTCCCTGTTTGGCCAATAGAAAGTTTTGGGCAAGAATGAAAAGTCAACTCATATACTCCTGATCTATCCGACACTGGAGTTATTTTTGACAAATAAAATCTCTCAGATTATTAGGATAGGGGTTTGCATCCCTAAAATTGAAATGAATGAATGAATAAGAATAATGAATAACTGAAATTGGATTTGAACTAGCACTATCGAAAGAAATCAGTCGAAGTTCTGAAATGTTCTACACTTTCTATTAATTGCTTCAATAGGAAAACTAACAAAATACAAGGTCTTACCCTAGAATTTAATGCACTGAACCTCACAACTCCTGATTGAAATCGTATTTCTATCGACGAAACGCAAGGCTTTTGTCTCCACCCCGCATACAATGAAACCTCTGATTATTCAACGTATTCCACGTTCGTCAACTTTATCAATTTTACAATTTTTCAATGTCCTCGTTTGATCCAATTTATCCAATTTGTGTTTTTGATGTAGTTCTTATTTACAGATGTTTTCTGTTTTCACGCTTGTATGCTTCCATTCTTATATCTGGCAGATCTATGATACGAATAAAACTGTTGTAAAAAATACCGACGACTCTATGATAAGTTAAAATTAACCAATTCGAATTATGATTTTATATAATCCGCTTCCAAACTGATATTTATAAATACTTCAAAAATACCGTGTTAGGAAACACACGTTGAAAGGTGAGACCCCGTTAATCCTCAGCTCACACAATATTCGACTTTTGAGAATATATTCCGATGGGTGATTCTCTATTTTTTTTCACTTATATCAGCACTGTGTTTTCTAAAGCCAAGCCAAGTGCAGAAAGACTTTTTCAAACATGTTTTCTTCACCTATAGAATCGGTATCGCTTCAAAGTGCAGACAATACTAAGAATAAAAGAAGAAGGGTACTTGTTGACATCAATTTGTATATCTAACTGTGAAATGACTAAAAATAATGAAAATTAATAATGTGGACTATGAATAGGTGTCAGCATCCTGATTATGAGTTATTTAGAATACTGCTGTAGACTGCACAGAAGAATCCCAGATCTGCGAAAATAAATAATAGAAATTTCAATAGTTGGTATTATACAATCTACAGATCAAAATTGACAAACAAAAGTATCTCAATATTCAGATTGCCTCTAAGGCAGTATACAATAAAGAGTGAAAAATGTAATGTTACATTGTAAACCTAAAATAACAAACAAATGAAAATTGTAACGTGTAGACTAGATTCATTCCTGCTGCCAAGGAACGATGCCACTTACTTTTCCAACATTTTCTATCATTGAAAGTCAATACAATAATATTTCTTTGCATACCAACCTGAAAACCCTGCAAGTGCATGCAAGTTTTAATAACATATGTGAGTGTAGAACAGTATTTTTCGGGAACTGCTCATTGAAAAATGATAAACCAAGGTATAGTTGGAAAGAGGATTGAACGCCCTTTGAAATGATGTGCCAGCTGACTCTCCACATTTGATACCTATTCAGAGGATAACATCTACCTCTTCCGGGAATTTAAACTGCAAGGGAGATATCAAGGGTGAGAGGTTTTCAAATTGACACTCTGAATATAGTAGTGGTGCCATCAGTACCAATCGGTCGGTAGCCAGGCGTTTCGACGTGGGTGCTTTGTTCACTCACTCGAATTGACTGCCGTGTTGGTCGGTAGTTCAAGCCCTAGTCTGAACGATCGATTTTCAGTTGCTGTCGTCCAACCCGTGTTAGGAATCACACTTCTGAGGGTTGTCGTTCGTAGGGGAGCGACAGCTGGTTGACAGAAACACACTTTTTACATTTTTTTTTAGTACCACACCGTCAGCGGCCATGGAGATTCTTCTAGATCTACCTCCTATCCACATTTTTCTGGAGAGAGAGGCTAGATGGACTGCATATAAACTTGTGGACATTGCCAATTGCACAAATCAATTTAATGCAGAGTGCAACAGACTGTTGGTTGACACTGGAAGTCACAGCATTTTGTAAATGACCTCTGACTTCATGCCTCCAACTGTCAACTAGTAACTGCCTTATAAAATACTGTTATCGAGTGGAGAGGACTGAAAAATATTAGGAGCAGATAGTTGTTGGTTCACAGATGGATCAAAAACACCTTCTGGTTTCGGTGCAGGGGTTTTCAGTCGCAGACTGAGGACAGAGATATCAACCTGCCTAGGAACCTGTGCGACTGTATTTACAGCGGAAATTTACGCTATTGAATTCTGTGCGAAGAGATTGGAAGAATCCAACCTCATACACAAGTCAATAAAGATATTCTAGGACAGGCAAGCGGCGTTGAAAGCTCTTAGCTCCTACTGAACAACGTCTAAATTGGGAGCAAATTGCCAAAAACGAATCTCCTCGATATATTGTCTCTGGTCTGAATTCCTGGCCATACTGGCCTGGAAGGCAATGAGGCTGTTGACTTCCTTGCAGAGGAGGTTGCTGCAAGCTGCTTCATCGGACCAGAACCTGACATTGGCATCACTTTAGGCTTTGCCAAACAAAGATTTAACATCTGAATGGCAAGAAGATTTGTGGACTTCTGGCAGAATTCTCCAGGATTGGCTCACTCCAAGGCTTCTATTCACCCTTCGAAGCTTGATACCAAACAGTTGTTGGTTCACAGTAGAGATGAACTACGATGTCTAACAGGCCTTCTTACAGGTCACTGTCATTTGAATCATCATATGCAGAGATTCGGACTATCGGAAGATAGTGTGTGTCGCATCTGTTTGGAAAATGATGAAACAGCAGAACACATACTTCGTGTCTCCCCCGCTGGGGACCGAATCAGGTTTTTAGAGTTCAGCAGAGCCGTACTCTTACCCTCTGACCTAAAGACCACTCACCATACAAACTAACAGGCTTCGTTAAGAAACTGGATTCATTTGGTCAAGTGTGAACAGGTGTGAACCACAATAAACCCTTGCGGGTTGCGGTGGAGGGTCGAATAGACCCACTCACTTTGGACCTAACCTGACCTTACTTAACATATATATAGTACACACCTGAGGAAGCTATTGTAAAGCGAAACACGTATTGTGTTTTTGTAAAACTGTTCAGTGAAAATCTCACAATGAAGTGTTTCTTGAATACGTTTAGGATTCTCATCAAGTGTCGGCCAATTCCATCACGTAGGTATGACGGAAGATTTACCAAATAAATAATTATTTCATCGGTGTTGACATATGAATTAAGGGATAGCATCACATCTTAAATTTCGAAATATTCCAAAATATTCTCGGTTCCGTTGAATTCATAATTCTTAGGCTCATTCCCAAACGACCTGTGAACAAAGGATGAACAGAAAGATAACATTCAGAATACGTAGAGATTTGAATAAAGTTGAGAAGGTTCGCATGGTCATGTCTCAATTCTGACTTAAATTGATAAACCTATTGAAACTGTTGTTTTTCAACATAGAGTAGCAATGAATTTATGTTTAATTCATACCATGTATTTTTTTAAAGAATCACGCCGAAAGATAAATCTGTAAAACTACAATGAGAAGGGACTTCAGAATAGAGATCTGCAAGAAAGCTTCGGTAGTCCAATATCGAGAGCGTGAGGAAAAGTGGCGCAGAGAGAATCTATTCAGAGTTATGGAGTTCATTTCAACTCGACATTTGGGGTGATTAATTATGATTTTGAATAAATACATAAACCGAGCTGTCGGTATGAATTGAAATAATTACTTACTTCGGTCAGACCCTTTCATTACTACTCGCTCTAGAGATTTCAGAATGTTGGATACAGAAACTGTGAAAGCTGTGTCAACTGACCGTTTGAAACAGTTCATTGTTGATGATATTTCAATCATTTTGATCAAACTCTGTTGATGCTTACAAGCACGTGAAATTAGCCGCCACTTTATTGTGAGGTTCACAATAGTTCACTCAAGCATATTTCATGTATATTGAATCACATATTTTGGGCAAAGAATATTTTGACACCTTCTATTTTGAGTGTCGCGTTTCTTCTTTTATCGACACTCTTCTCTTGAGCCCGAAAGAGTTCAATGTGATTGAGTTCCCAATGATGAGGAGGCAGACGCAGAATAATATCATTTCTTTTTTGTGCCATCTAGTCGACTACATATTTCGTGGAACGAGCGTTATTTGGTAAGGATTTCGGCTCAAACACGGGAATGCGTTTACATCATCAGTAGGGTAATTTCAAGAGGTTCGTATAAAAATTGAGGTGGAATAGTTTTCGTCTATTCCTCCCAAATTATTCTGTTATATACAATAATTCATGCCACAACAATTTTGTAAAAGCATCTTTCCTTATATAGATATATTTTTTGCCACTATGACCAACGTGTTCGCAAACTGTTATACCGGGTGATTCTCTATAACTTTATTATTGGAGATAGAAAAACGAAATTTGGGGATTCTGTATTATAGTTCTATTTACATTTTTTGACATATTTACTTGCTTTTCCGTACTTTCGGTTTGACCGGAAATGACCCCAACTTTCGATTTTTAAAAGGGACTTCCTATATACTTTTACTTATTTCGATCGAGAATGATATTTTAAATCCAACAAAACTTCACTTGTCAATATTTGACAAGTCATTTTTATTCCTATTTTTATTTTTTGATCTAGAATGCCATGGATCGTGTGAATCGCTTCATTTTTGATCAAGTGACATGGGAAAACTACGACTTTGATGCTTATGAGTTCACAGTCGTTTCAAGAATTATTTCACAGTCACAATTATGAATTCTTCCAGTTAACTTGATGACGGCAAAGTTCAACTTTTTCAACTGTTGCGTTCATCACATTGAATAGCTGTTCCTCAGTGATGTTCTGGAATGCCACCCTTACTTTATGCTCTAGCTCTTCACGCGTAGCTGATGTTGTACTGTAAACCTGATTTTTATTTGTTCCCCAGAGAAACAATCCAGCGGAGTAAGATCTGGTGATCTAGAATATGAAAAAAAATAATACATTTACGTAAAAACATGACAACTCAAGAATGTACCTCGCAGGCCACTGAATAGGTCCATAAGTGCCAATCCACTTTTCTGGGAAGGTGTCATTCAGTTGTTCTCTTACGACTTGAGGATTGTGAGGTGGCGCTCCATCTTGTTGAAAATAGATATCAACTTGGTTAGCAGTGGCAAATCTTCAATTAAATCATTAATTTGATTTCAAAAGAACTGTAGATATCTTTTCGCGGTCAGTTGTCCGTAGAAAATTATTGGCCCCAAAAGTTTTTCTCCGATAATACCCATCCAGCAATTGAAATCAAATCGCTCTTGAAAATTTCCTTCTTGCATCAGATGTGAATTTATATGAGACCAGTACCTTCTATTGTTCCTATTAAACACACTCAAGTTGGTGAATCGGGTTTCATCTGAATAAATAATTTTGAATGGAAAACGTACATAATCTCTGTATTTATTCAAAAACCAGTTGTAATAAGTCAATCTTCGGCTGTGATCGTTATCGTAAAGATGTTGGTGTAGTTGGTACTTGAATGATAGATAATTATATTTGTGAAGAATTTTCCAAACGATTCGTCCGTTCACAGTCATATATCACGGTCAGAAATAATTTGGCGAATTGACGCTGTACAATTCACTTCAACACGTCACAACAATACGTCTAATTTTTTTTCTTCATTGACGATGAAGTTATTGGCATTTTCTTCTGGTTCATTTCGCATTTTTCTTTCCAGTTCTGGAAAATAATGTCGGGTGGGATGGCGACGATTAGGAAACCTCTGAGCATAAATTCGAGCTGCATCACTTGTAATTTTCTTGTTTCTCCGTAAATTAGCAATATGTCAATATTCACGTTTCTAGTATAATTTGCCATATCTAATTAAAAACTACACAACAAATGAAGTGACAGCATATTCATTAGCCTCTTTGTTTAGGTAGTCCTAGCAACAGCTCCAATTGTTTGTCACGGATAACTAGAATAACAAGACTTAGTGCATAAGTATACCGAATAAGTATTTTTGTTATTAGGTATGATCGTTTCTTGCAATCATTCAGAAAAATAAAGAAAATAAAGTGGAAGTGTGTGGCAACAAATTATTCGTAATAAAATGATCTTTCACAAAAAGCCGACGAGCCACCCCCGTTTGAAAAAATCAAGTCTCAAAACGATTGTGAAATCATAAGCCTCAAAGTCGTAGTTTTCTCACGTTACTTGATCAAGAATAAAACGATTTACATGATCCATGGCATTCTAGATCAAAAAATGAAAATTGGATTAAAAATCATTTTATTAGTCAAATATTGACAAGTGAAGTATTGTTGGATTTCGAAAGTCATTTTTGATCGAAATAAGTGAAAATATATAGGATGTCCCATTTAAAAATCGAAAGTTGGGGTAATTTCCGGTCAAACCGGAATTACGGCAAAGCAAGTGAATATGTCAAAAAATGTAAATTAAACTATAATACACAACCCCAAAAGTTCTATCTCCAATAATGAAAATGTTATAGGGGTGAGCCACCGTAGGTATATATGTCCATCATATTGAATTACCACAATGAATATTTCGAATACTGTTCTCTACCGATGTACTTACCGTTAACGCTCGAGAGGCTTTACACCCCGATGTGTTTACAATCTCTAGCCAAACTATCAATTCGGGATATTCCTACTAATACTTCACCAGTTGTATTCTTGAAATTCCCATGAGACAAATCTTTGTTGGAATGCGCATTATAGCGGATCTATTGTTTTTTTGGCAAAATAAAAGAATCCCATGAAGTCGGTAAACGTTTTGGCGTGCGTGTTTAGCAGCAGTAATAAATTTATTAAGACTGCAACGTTATTGATCATAGCATATTTCGTAGATAGAAAGCGAACAATTAAACCTGCGTTATTATATTAACGGTGGGTACGGAATAAATACGCCCATCCATCCATGAACAAGTGAGTAGAAACACAATAAAGACTAGTTCACATGTTGAACTTATTGTTGATTCTTGCTACTATGAATTGAAATACGTGCCACAGTTTATACAGAAAAGTGTGCGGAAGTATCAAACCCGTTTAACGAAATTAACTAACATCTTTTCATTTTTCCAAATGGCTAATGATGAATATGTTTTAAAAAATCTTGTAGTGAAGGAAACGTTTGACAACAGTTTCAACTCCTGAAGCTTTATATCTCTTAGCAGTTACGCTCCCTTGAAACAAGTTGTTCCATATGAACTCCTCAATTTCAATATATACTTGAAAATCATAGAAAACGGTAGTATTGTCTAGATATCTGAAAATTGAAATGGTACTATCCAACCTGTGAGAAATAAGGTCATTACCCGTGAGAATGGAGTTAGTCGTAAATCATTCGAGGAACTAACGATCATTTCTCCTGAGTAAAATATTTACACTCTTTCTATGACTTGTATCAGCAATATTTCAAATATTCCTCTGTGAATAATATTCCAAATGGAAGAAATATAATCGAATTTCATTACAAAAAATAACTCAGAATAATTCCTATTATTGTTACTTCACGCAATTCCAAACAGATTGAAAATTGGGTATTTGAAAAAATCAATAAAAGGCCATACGTCAATGGAATTTGGATCCAGAACTTCAATTTTCAATTCCCGTGGTCTACCCTACAAAAATGTGACTGAATCAGTTCGACATATCAATTTCTTCGCCACATTACAAATTTCTGATTAGGCACGTTTTTGTTTTCCATTTCCATTTTTTAATTAACTGTCAGTTCCGTAAATACTTTTGACATTTGTGAACCCATTCTGAGACAAATAGATTGCTGAAACGATCAAAAATAATTAAATCAAAACTCTGAGATTATAAATTTGTTCATCTGTCTCGAAGATACTGAGTTATGAATCTGGTCGACTGTGATTGGTTCCAAGGAATGAATTATGGATTATTTGCTTACTTACTCAATAAGAAATGGTCACATAATTGTAACTTTTTTCAACAATCGCGTAGATTTATTTTTTTCAATTTTATGAAATTAACCTAACCCAAAAGCTAATAAAATCATATATTCACTTGAATACTGTAAAATTCTCACTTTTGATTCCTTATGACACATCAAAATGCTTTTTAATTGGTTGAGACTGCTTATGACGAGCACTTTCATGAACCAATCATTCATGCTTCATTGTGCAAAAAATCCTTATTGACAAAGCTAGTAATACTTCATGAAGTCAACGGGGTTAAAGTTTTTAAAAGTATATTAAAATTTTGATATGCAATGAACAATCATTATAGGGTTATAAAATGTACAGATACTAATACACATAAATGGAACAATATATAAGCCATTATAGATAATAAATAAGTCATTACAGGCATCTGAAATACTAAGAGTTAAAATACATCATTGTAATATTCTTTCAAGTCATAGTAGGCTTTTTGCAGAAGTACTTCTTTAACAAATTTTCGAATATTTTAAGAATTTGTTATTGCCACATAACACATTGGAAGGTTATTGAATATTTTCTTGCTCTCATATATCAAAGAAAATTTTGTAATTGCTGATTTTGGGATTTCCTCTCGTGTGGTAACGTCTGTCATTATTTGCTGCTGAGTTTTTGTGAATTAGGCAAACGGTTCCTAAAAGGAACAAACAAGGTTCAGTAGGAATTTTCTGACTGATGAAAAGTGGTTTGCAGTGGTCTTGTGATTTTGCCTTACATATGTATCTGACGCCTTGTTTGGCGTAGACACGAGGGTACTTTTTCAGTACAGTACAATGCGGTGTTTGTACGCAATTATTTCTTCATTTTATTCGATATTCATGTCATGTCAAACTGAATAGTACTTCAAAATACGGATGATACAAATATGACAGCACAGTTTCCAAGCTGAAAAGCAATTCAACTTGGAATTTTCGCATTGCGTAACTACCCAAGATTTGAACGCCCATTCAAATTTGAATTCACATCTAGCAAAATTTCGATGCCACCATCTCATACGACGTCATACATGTTTTTGGAACATGGTACAGAGTAGGCCAAATTGGACACTTCAAAAGGGAAACTCTCGTTTTCAAATTAGATAGATGAAAATTGACAGCTGTATCTGAGGGGTGAATTTTATGACAAATTCAATGGTGTAAACCGCATATCACTATCTTTCATCGTTTTTGAGTTACATCATGTTTTTCGAAAATATGCATTTTCGAAAAGTTGCTGTACTTTTTTTCCTGTCAAAAATTTCTTGTTTCTATGAAACCATTTCGAAAGCACTTTTTGCGTAGAATTAAATGGTTTAACAAACTTATTTTTTCAAATGAGATATCAATGGTTATTGATGGAAAACTATGTTCAAATAAGACACACTATATACTCTAACATATTTCAATAGAGCTTGAAATAACCTTTCCAAAAATGTAGCATACTTGATGTTTTGCTAGAATCATCTTTGAAATAAAGAACTTTTAGGTTTTTTTCATGTAAACTTTGAAACACAAGTAGGCTTTGGACGACGCAGCGATAAAACAATAAAAATTGTTCAGTTGTAGCTGTCAAATGTTGAGAAAGCTTTTCATAGCAGTAACTGAAAAGCATAGTTTCAATAAAACTGATAACAATTTATACAATATTCACTAGTAATGAATGAATGTTCAACAATGATAATGAAGAAGAACAAACATTGAAGCTTCCATTTCGTATCTAGAATTGGTTGGCAATTCAAAAATAAGATCTTCCAACCTTCCTCAGAGGTAAAAGGTCATAAGCTTTAGGTCCGGTGACCTGGTCAGCCAATGGTCGGTCTTTGAGGTTTGGTAAAAAGGGATTAAGTCAAAAATCTCGTTTGTTCAGAAATCGAGATTGAACATTCAAGATTATGTCATAAATCGCGTTATTGAACCACGAAAACAAAATTTTACTTGTATTCTTGTATTCGAATGGTTGAACAAAATGCCATAAAGAATATTGTATTAATGCAACCTCTTACCTGTCATATGAATGACTTAAGCCCTTGAGCACATTTGGTCGAGAAAAAAAGATTCACAAGGGCATAAGACTTCAATTATTGTAAGGCCATTAACGCCAAAGTGTACAAAAACAACGAACTTTATTATTACTGGAATGTTAATTTACGTGTAACAATTAAATAATTGAAATAATGTGACATTTCTGTTCCACTAACCATCTAACAGAACTTCTTCAAGGTCTGGATCTTGATCAATAGCGTTTTCTGAGGTTGGCAAGTTCAAATAAAAATCATGAAAACCTGGCAGAACCAAACGTAATAGGAACCATGGCTTCATACTTCTGTTCCAATGGAATCTGCTTCAAGTTCGCGTTTCTTCCACGTCGTAGAAAGGTCACAGAAATGAATGGATCATCCAAATTCAATGAGGTTTTGTAATCTCATCTCTTCTGTATCTTCTGTTCTTTCATATTTTTTCCTTCGACATCATATTCATTTTCTCCCTCAGCATTTTTGTGCTCTTCCATATTTTCTTTGTTGATGCGTGATTGTTGAATAACATCATTTATTATTGGGTCTTTAGATTTTCGAGATGAATTCGTATGTTCAATTTGAGTGTGTGACATCTCTATTGTGGAAAATGTAGAAACACCTGTTGAAGCTACATTTTTTCTCTTTTTACATCCCACCTCTTTCTTGCTGGAATCGCAATAATGACTGCTGTCGGAATAATCCGAATCTGGAGGAGGCTGATAAGTTTCGTCAATATCACTGAAGTCAGAATCGAAAAGAAAATTCGGAACACCAGGTGGCAAACTTCGTGGTGATGAAGAAGAACTTGAAGAAATTGGGGAGGACGGCATTGTGCAGGACAAAATTAGTTGTATAGGTTATGTCACAAATATTTTTACTAACGTTCTTACCTGGTAAACAATTGACATGATTTAATGCTAATTGTAGTAGCTTTTTACCTCGGTTAGTGATTTTATTGAATATCACACAAATTGAAACGGTTTTCTCGATTGTTAACTCCACAGCACGGTATAAATAACACAGAGGCACTATGATATTTTTTGTACATTAGGTTGATATGACGGGCTCAATATGACAAAAGCCTGTGAGACCAGAGGCTTGGTTCTCATTCTTTGTTTGGTACAATGGGCGCATGTTGACTAAAGCCCATAATATCAAACATCATTCTACATTTCTGACTTAATTCCCCATTACCAGAGCAAATTGTGTGGCGTAAAAACTGTCTAGACTTAAGCCGTTTATATCAATCGAGAGAGCATGAAATTTTGACTTAAGCTCCACAAAAACCCCAAAACGGTGTTATATTGGCTTAAGCCCTTTTTACCAAACTTCAAAGAATTGTACCCCTGAAAAAACCTGCCCACACACTGAATCCAAATTTTAGTTTTGACTTCTCTGTTCCACAATAGAATGAAGATTTTGCTGTGCCCAAGTATAAGAATTTTAGTGGTTGAGAATGCGTTTTCAAATTTCGCGTTGACGAAAAAATGCACATTTAAGAAAAACATACTGTCACTCAGAAACGATGATGAATATCGATATGCGGTTTTCACCATTGAGTTTGTCATAAAATTCGACCATTAGAAACAGCCATCAGTTTTCATTTATCCAGTTTGAAAACAGATGTTTTCCTTTAATACTGTCCAATTTGGAAACAGATGTTTTCCTTTAATACTGTCCAATTTGGCCCACTCTCTTGTATCACTTTCTGAAATTTCATTCAAGAAATAACAACATAATAATCATAGTTTAGCCTAGCACCACTGATTAGATCTGTGGCGCATCGAAACCGCGCACTGTCCAGTCCTCAATAATGTTTTTTGAATCACATTTCACCAGGAGTTATGATTTACTGAATTCAGTTGAGTCGAAAGTAGGCTACTATCATTCACATGGCTTCTGAAATTCTCATGGAATAATTTGAAGTCGCACTATGAATGTTAAAATGTTGGAATGTGACTCCTACTATATTCATACTCATTTCAATTTTAAAAAAAATTTTGCTGAAAAACTAGACGAGAGAAAAACTTCCCTGAGGGTTGGAATGACGATGCACTAGAAGCGTAAAGCACAAATAGAGATTGCATTAATTTCTGTATCCCGCATACGTCCTCCGGACTGAGCTCAAAATTGTACATTTCATCTAATAAATGTTACAGTGTGTGCTCTGCCCTTACATTATCCCCCATCTCAATTAGTCCCTTCTTCCATTAGTGAGGAAATAATGTAGCGGTCTAATAGAATTATTAAGCAGAACAACCAGCGTTTTCGAGTAAAAATAAATTTTGTCCAAAATATGTTAAAGGGTACCATTGGTGAAACGATTATTTTTACTTTAACAGTATCATAATCTACACTTTATGCTGGAAGAGTGTTGTTTCAGTTCCATAATCTTACTGCGAATTGGAAATGGATAGTTAAACATTATATCAGATGTTTTCAGAATTTTTCACATTAGAAATTATCATTCCCTACATTACATTTCTCTATAATCAATTAGTGTATCAAAAGTGTATCTCACCCTATGGAAGAAAGCTTAGATTATTTCCTTAGAAAAAGTTCACAGGTGTCTCACAGATGAGTGATTTATGTCCAACAAGTTTTCTTTGTAATCTCTCGAAAGGTTTTGGAAACAGTCTTTCAATGAATTTTTCTATTCTATTCTTCTCAAAAATCGGAGTCTTCACATCAACTTTGTAGCACTACTTCATTATTGAAAGTGATTGATGATCTCTGTTCATTCAGATATCCATTCGAATGTTCACTCCTTGACTAGTTCTAGTTTGTTATGATTGGTTTCCGTTTTGGATTGTTATACTGATGACGGTATACCTGGCCTTCCTGGGTGCTGTGTTTCACGTTCTCTTAACCTGTATTATTGGAATTTTCGGAGTGCTTATAGATGTCAATGACCTCCTTATGAAATCGTGAGTGGTGACACGTTGTATTAGAGAAGGCAGCAATTGTTTCATTTTCTATTACGTAATCTGTTTCTGCTAAGACATGTTCTGCTGTAGCGTATTTCTCCGGTTGCATGGGGCGGTAGCTACGCTTGTATTCTTGTACCCTGGTGTTGATGCTGCGTTCGGTAGTTCCGATGGGCATCCTGTAAACATCGGTGGAAGACAGATGTTCTTATTCATTGAATACGATATTTTTCATACAATATAACCAGAATTATGATGAAGATGAAATGAAAACAGCTGAATGGGAGACATTGCTCAGGTTCTACCTCAACATTCTGTGTGGCATTTGCTAGGTTTCAGTTGATACGTCAGTAAAAGTACTTCGACTATGCCACTGAAAATCACTGCCGCAGTTGGGGTTGAAACGTTTGGAGATTGTTACCAATGAAGACCACGGCAAGACCCGAAAACCAACCAAAACATTTGCCAGGTTTGTTATTTTTTCACCGTCGAGTATCCGCCACACGTAGCTGCAAAGTCGTAGATCCCACCAGGTGTGAAATGTTGGGACAGTAACGTCTCTCTGTTGAGACAGTTGACTGTTTTTCCAGTGGCAATGGCTTTGGGATTTTTTGAGTTGTTTGTGTGCCTGGGGAGTAGAGAAATCGATATCATAGTATAGCAATACTTTCTCGTTCCATTTTGAAAATGGCTTCAAAATCGTGAACTCCAGATGCGGTTATCATCTCATAAGACTGATAGTAAAATTGATCGAAATTATGTGATGCTATCCTTCAACTTGAATCAGAATTTGACTCAAAAATCCTCCGATAAACTTCCGGTTTCCTTTTAATGTTTTCATCCATTTCGTCAATATTCAGAATAGACATTTTTTGTTGGAAAACTCTCTACAATTCCGTTCAATAAATAATAGAGGGGCAGAATATGTCGAACTGGTTCCATTTCCTCAGTATAATACGCCATAAATTATGTCCAGAGGGGCCGGGTTTAATTGATCATTAGTGAGTTGTTTTAGAGCTACAGTAACCCGCTACTAAATTATTGATAGGTATTCCTGACTTCATAATGTTCATCTTCAATCTGTTCTACAAAGTTTATTAGCATCCACGTGGGAATGATCAAGGCTCCATTTTCAGTAATAATGGCCGGAAGTTGATTTCAAATTAATTTGTCTATTAGTCTCTTTTAACCTAATTTATTCGATGAGATTAGTCAAAACTATTCAGTGGGAAAAATGAATTTGAATATGAGTAATAATGATAACGATGATAATAGTTCATATCTCGTTCTCTGCATTTTTCGCGACCACGAGAAAACTGGAATTGGAACATTTCTCTTCAGAGCAGCTTCAGAGCAGAGCAGACATCATCCTGGCATGACCTGTCAGAATGATGTCTTCATCACCTTCAGTCTACCGTAGTCGCGGTATAGAAGTTGAGACGCTAATGCACTTCAGTTTGATAGTGGTTGTCATGTTACATGGTGAATTTTAATAGTTCGGGTTTCCATTGTCTAATGTGATTCTAATATGATTTGAAATCTGTGAAAAAACAAATGAAATTGGAATAAATAGCTGAAATATCAATTATATCAAGCAATAAAACGTGAACTGAAATAACAATGAAACAACTTAAATAATCAAGATAAAATATAAAAATAACCACAGAGTAAAAATAAATGAAAAGGAATGATAAAACGAGAATGAGCAAAAAGCTAAAAGAAATTCAAGAAATTGAGAAATCAATAATATTAGGCCATTCGTGTGCTTTCACCCATTTCCCTCTTTTCTCCCTCCTTTTCACCAGCTTAGCAAGAATTCAACGTGGTATATACTAATTGATAGAGAATTTTGTACTCTATACATTGATGTTGATAATTTTTTTCGGCTGTGCTTCGGTTCGAGGTCTGTCCTTCTTTGCTCTTGCACAACCAAAACGATCCTTTTCTGGATCGAATCGTCACGTGTGATAAAAAGTGGATCCACTACGTTATACGATAAAAGGAAACGTTCAGGATAGTGATTGGACACCGATGAGTCATCCAGGCACTTCCCAAAGGCGAAAACCCACCAAAAAATACCATGATTACTGTATGTTGGTCAGCGGTTGGTGTGATTCACTTTACCTTTCTGCAACCGGGCCAAACCATCGCAGCAGAGTCCTATTGTGAGGAAATCGACGAAATGTACCGAAAATTTCGTCAGCAGCAGCCGGTACTGGTCAACAGAAGAGGTCTGATACTGCTCCACGACAACGTCCGTTCGCATGTTTTACAAATCACCGTCCGAAAATTGAACAACTTGAGCGTCAGATTTCTCCAGATCTCTCGCCAACCGACCACAATTCTTTCTAGCACTTCGATAGTTTTCTCACCGGTAGAACCGGTAGAACAGAGCATACAATGTTCATGGTGACGGAAATTATCGACTGGTATTACGTTGGCTTAAGTGCGCTGATTCCAATGGCGCTCAGTTAGATTGAATCGAATGAGTATTTATTAACTGAGAGGTAGACAGTTCGAAGTAGAAAAACTTTTGAAACCACCTGATAATATCAATAATCAATAATTTGATTGAGACACGGGGAGAATAAGGAATGAAAGGCAACATTGTAGACTTGTGGGTAGCAGTTCAATGAGTAGACCTAAAAATGAGTGAATACAAAAAATTTACGAAATATATTCGTGGAGGTGGAGATATAATAATAATGATAATAATAATAATGTTCATTTCATAAGATTGAATACATATACATATAAACAAGAAGAAATGCAGAAATAAATATGATAAGTCACTGAAGCTCATAGAGCTTGTGAATGACAAAATAAACTGAAACAATAAACTAAGTTAAGACGTTTTGTGTGTGATGTCAGTTGAAATGGAAAAATAAATAAAGATATAATGAGCATGAATCAGTGAACAAACAATATTACAAACTAAACTATCGGTCATTACATTTATCATTCATACACCATATACGTTGAGTAATTGGGAGTCATATGTCGTATATTTCATTCAATGTTCCGTTCTTAATATGGTCCTTGATGACTACACTTTTGTGGAGTTGCTGTCTATTCTATAAGGAAAGTCCTTATTTAGAAAATTTGCAACACTACAGAATAAGGTGAACAATAATGACAGATGTGAATTGAAACATATGAATAAAAGTTCAAATATACGTATAGAGCTGGTATAGATCATGAATTGTGAAATTATTTCCATTTATACATGTAAATATTTACATTCTTTTCTGTGAGAACATATAAAGTAGAATTTCCAATTATCTGATCGAATATCAAATTGGTCACTGCTTAATTTGTTCATACTAGGTTATCATACTCATATATCATACTTAGGTGTGTAATAGTCTTGGAACTATTCACCTGTTTTCTGAAATTAATGATATTACATTGCGATCATTAAATTTAGGATTATTTCAGGTCTTTCTGGGAAGCTAAAGCTAGCCTAGTAGGTAGTAACTAATAATGGTGAAGAATAAAATGATTGTCAATTGGGTGTAATTTTTTATTCCTGCACGAGAGAGCTATTGTATAGATAGATATATTTTATTTAACTACTTTACAATATGTTTGTTTGTAGCACGTCAAAAAAGAAAGTCCAATAAAAAATGTTTACATAAAATTTGACAGTAAATACAGTAAAAACAGGAATTTAAGAATTGAGTTAAAATATGTTATTAAGCTATCACAGCAGAGATGCGACAATGCGGTTGACTCGGCAATGCGCAATGTAATCCTCAACAGTGTAGTTTAATCTTCCTCTTGAATATGATTTCCATCGAAATACGTATTGAGGTGTTGAAATAACGCTTTGGTGTTGGAACTAAACTCCAGTAATATACAAATTCGAAGTCAATATAAATCTTCACGATCGAAGACACATCGCTCTCAGAACATCTCAATCTTCATGAAAAATATTCCTGCATTCATACTGAAAACACTTGATTGTATTCCTTGCTCCTAATGAATATGTCCAACATTTATAATTCAATAAATGGGTATATTTTCAGAAGAGATTAGTTTTTGAGAAAAAGCTTTCGGCTTTTACTTCTCTATCTTTATACAGAGCATTGTGAAAAACAACCAAAGAAAGGAGGGAAACAATTAAGTTTAAAATGAACTTTCCACAAAGATGTGTAGATCATGCATAAAAGTTACTTTCAAATGTAAACTTGATGGAAAAGCTCTCTCGAAACAACTACTTTCATAATAATATTCAATTTAATTTTATTCTATACAGTTTGTACTCTAAACATTCGTCATAGAATTGAATCAGATATCATTCATAGAAATAACTATTATTTTAAATTTCACTTACATGTGAGTATATCATCCTTGATTGCAGATTTTGAAGTTTCGAAATCATACATTAGTCTTCAGTATCTTTATTGATGTTACATGACAAACAAATAACCACAGAATCAAGCTGTATGTATGGAACCATTTCCAATTCAATACCAAATGAAGTATCTCAAATATATGAACTCAAAAACCACTGAACTGATTTTCATACGCCTTTCATCAATAAACAAAGATACGAGACGAGGGTTTTCGGTATGATCTATAATGTTGTTTAATGTTTTCGAATACTCTTGAATGTTTCGAACTGTTGAAAAAATTTCATATCTTAAAAAGCACGTCATTTTTGACAGAAAAAATTAAGCTGGCCGAAACAGGATCGGTTCGCTGGTAAGAAATACAATGTCAAACTCGAATATCACGATACGCCTATGAATTGCACATCGCCGAATCTCACTAAAGTCGACGTCTTACACAACAGGGGTTCTTATGCGGATGAAGGGTTACTTTCAGTCACTGGGGAAATTGCTTTCGAAAATATTTATACCCTAATTTCGGTGCTGTGAATGCCGTTAATAAATTATTCAATTAATTAGCACATATTTTGTTTTGTTTTATACCCTTCAGTGTTTATTCAATGGCCAATAATTCTAGGAACTATATCATAAAAAAGTTACCGAAATTTTTTTTAGAACGGTATGGATTTACTGGGTGATTTTGTTCGTAGGTTGTCGCGTTTCGGGATTCAAAAACATTTTTATCTGTAAACCTGGATATTTCAATTTTCTTTCTTTTCGTTCATCTAATTGGACAAAAAATGCATTTTGTAATGCACGAAAACCTTCTTCATGTACAACTCGATGTGACAACTATGACAGGAAAAACTTTATGAAATTTTGTTGTCCATATTCACCTATTTTATGAACATACATATCGTATACTTTTTATTTACGCAGATGAATCTCGCGACAAGTTTTTTTATCATATACATTGTTGATTTAATTAACCGGGGGATTTGCTTCAATTTTGATTTTTTTGAGGATTCTGAATTGTAAGAAAAGAAAGTTTGTTTTTGAAGTGGCAAGAGGAAGACGACCAATCGGTTTTGCTAAATAGCCAATAACATAATTCATGTGTGGTGAGTCCACAAAAATTTGTGAAGTGGCGAGATGGACAATTTGAGTATTATTCAATGTTACTTTGTTGTTTCCAAATCTTTTCGTGGCAAAAACCTATTGATGTTGGAGAAAAACAAAATTGACTTTAGTTCAACAACATTCTCAAACAGCACGAGGGTACGCCAAAAAGAGCAAACCTCAGTATCTATCCTGGTCAGTCAGTTCATGAGCAGATTGGAAATGGAAGCAACTAGTTATATCACATTCCACGGACTTAGGTTTAATATTTAGATTTCAGCTTTGTTCAGCAGGTCTTCAAATTTCAACATTCAGGATCCTTTTTGAAACAGTGGGAGCGGCACTAATGCAAAAATTAGCGAAATTTTGTGAACTGACATTATTATGTCTGCTTTTGTCATATTTATGGTCCTAAAAAACTGGTGCATTTTTTATCACCATACAATTTTGCTTAATTACTGTCAAAAGCTGAATTTTTGGCGGAGCACTGCTGTCTGATGTGCGTGTATCTGAATAAAAAACAATAAAAGTGGGCTGTCATTAACGAGTCAATGAATATGATTCCTCAACCCCTCTACTAGGTTGTTTTCAAAGACAAAATTCAAGCACAACAGGAAAATCCTTGGTGCACTCTGGTGCTGTACCTGTGCGAAAGTAGCGATTCACGTTAGATTTGAAACTCTGGAGATTAAATTCATTTGGACTGGAAAAACGTTCTCAGGAAGTTTATTCCACATAACCGCAGTTCTCGAAATGAAAGAGTAGGTAGGTAGGTGGATCTGAAGTGAGTGGGTCTATTCGACCCTCCACCGCAACCCATAAATGTTATTGTGGCTCACACCTATTCACACTCGGCCAAATAAACCCAGCTGCTTAACGAAGCCGATTAGTTTGTATGGTGAGTGGTATTTCAGGTCAGATGGTAGGAGTACGGATCTACCGAACTCAAAAAACCTGATTCAGTTCCCAGCGGGGCAGGCACAAAGCATATGCTCTGCAGTTTCATCATTTTTCAGACAGAGGCGACACACACTGTACTCCGACAGTCCAAGTCTCTACATGTGATGATTCAAATGACAATGACCTGTAAGAAGGCCTGTTGGACATCGTCGTTCATCCCTACTGTAGTCCAACAACTGTTTGGAATCAAGCTTCGAAGGGTGAATAGACGCCTTGGAGTGAGCCAATCCTGGAAGATTCTGCCAGAAATCCATAACTCTTCTTGCCATACAGGTGTTCAGTGTTTGTTTGGCAAAGCCCAAAGCGATGCCATTGACAAGTTCTGGTCCAATGAAGCCGCTTGCAGCACCCTCCTTTGCAAGAGAGTCAGCAGCTTCATTGACTTCCAGGCCAGTATGGCCAGAAATTCAGACCAGATACAATCTGTTTAGTCTTCCTATCGAGGAGAGTCTTTTTTGGCAGTTGCTACCAATTTAGACGTTGCTCGGTGGGAGCCAAAAGCTTCCAACGCCGCTTGACTGTCCGAGAATATTTTTATTGACTTGTGAGTGAGGTTGAATGTATCCAATCTCTCTGCACACAATTCAATAGCGTAAATTTCCACTTGAAATACAGTCGCATAAGTTCCTAGGCAGGTAGATAACTCTGTCCTGGGTCTGCGACTGAAAATACCTGCACCAGAATCGGAAGGTGTTTTTGATCCATCTGTGAACCAACAACTATCTGTTCTTAACATTTCCTTCTCCCGCAGGATCCAGTCCTCTCTACTCGAGAATAGTACTTTATAAGGCAAAAAAATTGAAGAGTTCTTGAACAGTGAAGTTCGAGCTGTACTGAGTTGAACCTCAAAACGATGAGCAGCCACGGTCCGTCGCGTATTTCTGATATATACCTACCGGGTTTTTGTGGCATTGCATTGAACCTGGTTACTTTCACCCCAATTCGAAACTACTTCTAGATTCTCATTGAGATATGCAACCTCCTGCTCCCGGTGAAGATGTGCATCCACAGTCGATGTTCTGGAATCCAAGTGGAATGACGATACAAGTATGCCGTTGTCAGAAAAGCAATATATTGGATTATTGTTGTTCATATACAATAGAAAGAGAGTTGAAGACAACATACTCGTATATCTCTGGGTAAAACTAGCATTGCCGGTGAAGGTTCCTGAGAGAACCATCGATGACTAGATATGAGAGAATTTTTTCTTTAATGCTGTCACAATTTATATTGTTGATCACATAAGAAGTTAACTCTCTCCATTGTACCATGTTCAGAACTATTCGGTGGAATCATTGAAAAGTAACAATAAACTGCGAATTAGCGATCATGATTAAAGCATTTGGAATGTTTGCATACGAATCAAAATATAATACAAATAAGTGACCCCTCCAAGAGAATACATTGTTCGACACTGGGGTTCATCTTGATTTTCAAATGCTGAACAAAACATGTCTCTGATTTTCCAAAGAGTACGATTTTCGCATTCTCAAATTACTGGGAAAAAACGAAGTTATGAAATTTCATTCAACAGACAAGATTGCATGAAATAAATGTTAACTCTTATCTCTGAAATAGCATAATAGGAAATTTAATCTTATGAGTTCGTGTTTGAAGTTTCCATAAAAAGAAAATTCCATAATGACCTTCTTCAAACGAAACTCCGCATAGGAGAATAATAATATGCGCATTTGTGGGTTACTTGATTCCCTTTCATTACACATGAGGTTATGACTTGTGATTTTTCATTTTGCAGGGATTGCAGAGTCGTGAGAGATCCACAAACTTTGAAATCGAAAGGATATGGCTTCGTTTCCTTCATCAAAAAGGCGGTAAGTAGCATTTGATTTTCCTGTTCTTGCCATTTTCATTTAGGAAGGGGTACTTCACAACCACTTGATAATTTTGAATAGTCAGTTCAAAGAGTTACGATGAAAGATCAAAAGCTGATAGGCCGTGGTAGAATGGAACCCAAAGTAGCGATTGTTTCGTCCATACTTGCGTCAGATATCATCATTGGTATATGCTTTGACTGAGAGGACAGAAATCATTTCACGAGTGACTAGTCAGTTGTTGCTAGTGTTATCTTTCATCGAGAAAAATCAAGAAAATGCATTTTATCGACTCGCCTAGAAAGTTCCCCTTTCATCTTGACAAGAACACTTTCTGGTGAGAACGAATTCTCTTGTCTTGTCTTGTCCTGTCTCAGCTTCTCCCGACTTCTCATGACAGGAAAAAAATAATAATGGGAATTTGCATTCCAATATATAAACATGAAAATATTTTAAAAAGAATGACAAAAAAGNCTTCAGCTATTCAGCTATTTTTTTTATATTGTATAGATTCTTCCAGGGATTTCAAATCAATTTATCATATTGGACAATGGAAGTCCGAACTAATGAAATGCACCACGAAAAATAGTCAACCACCTTCAAACAAACATACAGAATCTCTCTTGTTCAGTATCAGTGTATCTAGTATCCATTTGAGTTCTTCAAATAACTTAGTATTCCACCGGTTCTGGAAATTTTAAGTATTCATCCAGTCTATAGAGGCAAAAATGAATTTCCAAGCGATGAACATTATACATGATTTCGTGCATAAGAAGCGTTAGCTAAACATTTCTAATTCAAAGAAATAGCAAACAAATTCTTGGTGGAGAAACAGGGAAGAAAAATTTCAAAATTGACTCATTATCTTTCGGTTAGAATCGAGAATAAAAATAAAATCACTTGTGCAAGATCTGCATTAAAAATAAAAAGAATTGTTCCACTGTTACTGCTCTCTCGAAACCTCTTGCCCGCTTCTGACAAGAGATACCCAGATGACCCAATGTCTTTATTTATCGAGAAATGATTTTTCAAGAGAATTATTTTGTCCCAACTCCTAATATTGCCTCTATCAGAGTCAAAAATCAGTCCACACCATCTCCTGAAGACGTCAACTTGGCTGGTAATACGCGCATCGAAAAGAGTGTTGCAATTCTGGTGTTCAAAAACAGTACTTGTTTTCTATACATTCCAACCAGTTGTAAATTCATTGAAATGCCTGACTAAAGTAGTTATTCAAATATGCATTTCTTAGAATTTCTCCTTCATTCGTATCTTCAAATCTATCAGAGCAAAAAACTATTTTCTCAGCATGCAACGCGTGCATTGTGGTATGGCTTTTGCACAGCCATAATCCTTATCGGAAAATTCATAAATATTAATAATTGAACATTAAACATTTCATTCGATCGTTCGTTGAAGGATTCCATCGACCATTATCTTAATTATGCTGTGAAATAGCGACGACATTGTATCAACATCCAATGAAATTATTTCAATTGTTGATCGCCTTGCAGCGAATGGCGTTAGAACACCCCTACCGAGTGAGGTAAGAGTTTTTCAAACGACGACTTATTCTGAGGTGTGTGTATCCGTGCCGAAAGGATGTATGACTCAACACACTCAGTGTCACTCACGGCCTTACCACAGTACGGCGAGGTTATTACTGTGATGGACATCTTCTGCTTAGCCACTCTTATGACCCTATATGCTCCATGAAGTACCCAAAGAATCCAATCCTAAGTCTACAGAGAAGATATAGTCTAATCAACAAGTTCAAAACCATGAAAAATAGAGATAAAGGTCCTGAAAATATGGACGATATCTCATTCGATTCGGAATCACCTCTAGAAAAATATTTTTGAAGGATTTTGGTGCAGGTGAAAAATTGCAATTGTTATTAAAAAAATAAAATTTAAAAAAAATTGTATTTGGTTTTTCGTTGATAACTCAAAAAATAATCATATTCAAGCAATTTTTAAAAAGGCTCATAATATTCAATTTAATTTTATTA
>NW_019289683.1:283400-310926 GCF_000500325.1 Leptinotarsa decemlineata
GCTAACTTCAGAAGCTTATGAGTCGGGACTTTTTTATCGGAAATTCCCTCCTCTTTAACGAACTTCTTCCAAAATTGCCAAAATCAATATTTTTTGAGTTATTGACGTAAAACTAAATCTTTAATCTTATTTTGTTAATAACAATTGCAATTTTTTACCTGCACCAAAATCCTTAAAAAACATTTTTGTAGAGGTGATTCCGAATCGAATTAGCTATCGCTCATATTTTTAGGATCTTTATCTCTATTTTTCATGTTTTTGAACTTGCTGATTAGACTAATAGATGTCGACTTAACGACCCTAACTGTTCTTCCCGCAATATCGGATCAAGTGCAAGAGCTCTTTACTCTAAAGGCAAGGTAGTGCAGCCAAAAAACAATTCAGTCTCCTTTTCAAGAGCGACATATCTTATGAATCTGCTTTACTGTTAGACGAAACGTAAGTAGCTGTCAAATCAAAAGTTGGCAAATGTATGAGAACTAGTTTGACATCAAAAGACCAATGACTTTCAATTCCATGATAAATATCTTGCTATTCGATTCAGTGGTTAGAAAAATGAAACAATTCGTTTTGAAACAATTCAAAAATGTATGTTAATTTGGAATATTTGAAAAAACGCTTCAGTTAGAAGTTTCGGGATGTTTGGCCACTTGTCAGTGCCAATCATCAATCATCAATATAAAGTCGATGATTTCCGATAATTGAAAATCGAATTCTTCCAGAGTACCTTTCCTGAAACTAGGCTGAAGCAGGCAACAAACAACAGGTTTGTCATCGCGATTGGTTACCTCGTTGACAGGCAGATGGGGCGTTTGTTGTTCGCTTCAATCTAGTTCAAGGAATGATACTTTGAAGGAATTCGATTTTCAATTATCGTAAATAAACACACCTTGCACTGACGGGTGGTCAAACAGCCCGACACCGGTCTGTAAGTGTGTAAGTGTAAGTTGTATAGCCAACAGCTTATGCAGGAATAATTTCAGTGAAGAATCCTGCACTGATACCTGTCGGATATAAGCCAATGCCCTTCGTGGTATCAGCCAGGAGAGTAGTTGTTTTCTCATAGGTGTCAGGTGTTCATTTAGATGATTTGATTTATAGCCAGTCTTCAAGTATGCCCACTGACTACACGTGAAAAGTTTCCTTTCGAAAGGTAATTATCAATGCCACACGAACTGACTCTATTCAGTTAGAATTGTTTTAAACGTTTTCTCCGTCATTTGGATACATTTAATGCTGCATTTTATTCCTTAGTCAAGATATTTATTTCAACGTTTGCTTTATACAATGCATTATGCAATTAGCGCACTTTATATTGCCAGGAATAAAGCATGCGAGTTGTGAAGCATATAGAGCGAATTCCGGCGTTTCATCTTATCACCTCAGTTGTTTCACTGGTTGTGTTAAACTTTGTGAAAGAAAGACACAAATAAAGATATTTTTTTCTATTTTCTATCTTACTTCCAAGTTTATGCTCATTTTCAAGAAATATTTGACAAAATTGTACGTCGTTCACAAATTTACAGTTTCTCTTATTGTTTTCATGCAAATTTATTGGAGGAAGTATGATATTTCAATTCACTTCCAGATATCGAAAATTCAAGTCGTATTCCAGATATGTTTTCTTCTATAGTCATTCAGTTGGTTGAAAAAATACAATATTGAATATCATCATCATAAGTAAAACAATTTTTCTTGAATAAAGTTTCTAGGAAATGAAAAATGGGGGAAATGTGAAATGACTAGTTGTTTTCGCGTTTTTGGATATTCTCAGATTTCCACGCAGTAAACAGTTCTGATGTATCCACCTATCCCGGCCTCGTTCAGGTAGCAAACATACTATCTGGGCTGAAAAGTCTTGGGCCCAACATATAGATGGCGCTAGTCTTATTGCATTCACCGCTTTTGCAGTTAGTTCTAACCTTCAAAAGAAAGCTGTTGAAATTTTATGATATTGTACTGAGAGTGACACTACTTTTGTTATTTCTGGAAAAACTGCATCAAAAACAATTTCGTGTTTTAATTTTACGCTGCTTCTTGATGACAAAAATCCTGTTCAAGCGAAGTAAAGGCTTGAAACGGGTCAAAAGGATTCCGTTCTATCAGAACCAACAATTAAACATTGGTTTGCTGACTTCAAACGTGGTCGTAGAGGTAGAGACATCGATGATGCAGAACGCAGTGGATGTCCAAATAAGGCAGTAACACCAGAAAACATAGAAAAATCCACATAATCGTTTCGAATGATCGAAAAGTGAAGTTGCGTGATTTAGCTGACATTGTAAAGATATCAAAACAAAGTGTTGGCTTCATATTGCATGAGCATTCGACTAAGAGAAAGCTCTGTTCAAAGTGGGTGCGCGCGAGCTCACTGTTGACCAAAAACAAGAACGTCTTGATGATTCTGAGCAGTGTTTGGCCATGTTCAAACATAATAAGCCAGAATTTTTGCGTCGTAATGTGACAACGCATGGAGCATGGATCCATGACTTCACTCCCGAATCAAAACGATCGTCAACTGAGTGGAGAGCAACTGGTGAACCCCGTCTAAAGTGCCAAAAAGCACAACAATCGGCTGGAAGGGTTATGGCCTCGGTATTTTGGGATGTGCGTAGCGTAATATTCATCGACTATCTTGAGAAGGGAAATACCATTAATAGTGAATATTATATAGCGTTATTTGAGCGTTTGAAGGCCGAAATTGGAAAGAAACGTCCGCATATGGCAAAGAAAAAATTTCGTTTCATCGAATCAACGCACCCTGTCACAAGTCAATCAAAACAATGGCAAATCTACATGAATTGAACTTCGAATTGTAACAACATCCACCGTATTCACCAGATTTGGCTCACAGCGACTACTGGCTATTCGTAAAGAAGGTTCCTGTTTTTTCCTGGAATGTGTGCTGTCGCAGATATGAGGGCTGAAAGTGGGGATGTGAGGATAGGAAGTGCTAAAATCTTCTAGGGAATTCGATCGCAGTCCTCAAGATTTCAGAACATCTCGAAATATTCGAAAATAATCTGAAACTTTCGGGAAAATCACGGAATATCTCAGATATTCGTTTAATGAACAAGTTATAGGTTCTGATGTTCCTCTATTCTTCATCCATGAAGACGTTTTCCGCTCACATCTGAACGGCGTGCTTTCAGAGAAAGCCAGAATTTGTGCCTTCTAGGATGTTCTAAAACAGAACAGAACACTCGAGAGTATCTGAGAACATTCCATAACATTTCAGAACACACCGTTGTATTTAAGAATGTTATGGAATTTTTGGAAGAAACTAGAATTTTCCAGAATTCCTGAGAACATCTTAGGTCATTGTGGAACATTCCGGAACAGTCTCGAATGTAGTGTTCTGGATTATTTTGGACCATTCGTAGCCTTTTTTCGTATAAGTGAGGCTACCCGTAGTAAGAATATCTGAAACAAAAAAGTAAACTTCGTATAATCCAAAGTTCGTTTTTTTAACTATCACACAATATCATATCAACTCCCTGAGCAAACCGTGTGAAAATTAGTATAGTTTTTGAAATTATTGCTTTCGGACAGACGGGCAAGCAGATATACATGGCTGGTGACTTCAGTTCTTAGTGTTGTGATCCGTAGTGATACATCCGATTATTCTGCAATAAACGTATTCACAATATGGACATATGAGGAACGATAAGATTATCATTGTTTTAGCTTTTTTCTCATCGTACGTTCTCCAACCCCGGAAATCCATTTTAAAAGCCGAAGTATATCATTTCGCCTGCAAAATTGTGATATTGAAAAACTTTTTTACCATAAATTTTTAAAGTATCTAGCCACTCCTAAAACAGTAGAAGTATTAAAAGTAGAACTACTTCGCTTTAGTGCCGCAATTTATGTCATTGGGTATATAATATTACAACTACTTCGAAACATGGCGACAAAAAAGGTAATTTAAAATCTAGGTCGCTGTAATACGCTTTAATTTCCTCCACAAACACTAATAATATAATTATAAACCACGCTTATTAGGGTGGAAAATGGTTGTTTTAGAGGGAACTACTTAAAATTTCATGATAAATTGCTTAATTCATCATCGGACATACACTATTTGGTATTTGAAATTTTGGCAATTAAATGAATAATTATTGGAGTAATCTTATTCGTTGTAATTATTATGAATATGAAATGACATATATTTATAAACACTTTAATAGTTTCATATCCAGGAACATCTTCGAATTGAATATACAGTTTGAGTAAGAATTGTTTGTTATTTATATTGAAAGGGAATTATTTTCAGGAGTGATTAATTTTTGTGAAAGGAAATTTTTGACCTTCTACTTCTCCATCTTGATACGAAAAAATGTGGGAATCTTCTGAAGAAAGGAAGGAAGCAATTAATTTTAAAAGTAGTAACTCTATACATAGACGTGTAGATCATGTAAAAAAGTAACTTTCAGATACTGGAAGAAAAAGTCCTCCTGAAACAACTACTTTCATGTAAACATTGAATTACACGAAAAAAAAATGTTTTCGAAACAAATACTTTCATATGAATACTGAATTATATAATAAACACTTTTCTCTACTCAGTTTGTATTCCAAACATTCGTCATGGAATTAAATCAAATGTCATTTACAGGATTGCTACACAATATACTAAATAAATGGTAAAATTTAACTTACATGGAACACTGTCATCCTCACCGGTAGACATCGATGTTTCGCCGTAAAACACTTGTCTTAGGGCTCTTCAGTACCAGTCTGGATAATATCATAAGAAAAAAACACACAATGTATTCATGAATAACGATTTTTATGTGACGGAATAATCTACTTATGTCATTAATGACATCGTAATGACATTTGACAGTTAAATTAGATACAGGAGTATTATTATTTTGTTGTTACCACCCTTGATCAGAAAAACGCCAGCCAAGCAACACAACGAAGAGATAGTTCGAAAGCAACTCCACGCAGATCTACCGCACCCAATTTTTCTTTGAAAATACACCTTACCTGGAGAATTACATCTTGAACATCCGATGCCATTTCCAGAAAATGACCCACACTTATGATTCCAGAGTTGAACATTCCGGCCTAGATGACTACAGGTTACCTGAGGGGATCAGAGGAGCTTTGTGTATCCAGTTTGTGCAGTTAGTACACTGCTATGGAAGTAAACCTGAGCAAGATTGTGAAAAATGTATGTTAATCTTAAAATAAATAATTGATAGCAAGAAAATTAAGACCGTATGAAATTTACGTTTGGCAAAATATCTGCCTTGCCAGCTGGAAGAATTTCTCTTGTCGACAGAATATATTTTGACTGTCGACTGTCATCTTCGATCTGGATTCGTCGATCTGTGCTTTTCCTCAGATATTGGTGAACATTCCTCAAATTATATGGTTTATTTATTGTCACTGCTACCTACTATTGCTGAATATTATGACGGTCACAATAAGTATCCCGGAAACTCGGTTGAATCACAGAAAGTTGCATATTTTAAAGATCAATCAAATTGTGCCATGAAATCGAAAACAGCATGAGCCGTTTTCAAAATATGTGAAAAAATCATATTTGTTTTCATTTTGCTTTATTTAAGGCTTGTACTCTTATTCCTGAAAATACGAAACATTGAAGAAATATTTTTCATCAGTTATCTTCACACAATTGACTTTTTTCAAAGAGCGTTTCGATCAATAATGGCCACGGCAAACTTTCCTCCCAAAACGTTTCTATATTTTTCTTTGTGAAATTTCGAAGCCATTCCCATCCTGCATTCTGTCATGTGTCTGTCACTTGTATTTTCGAAGGTTTCGGTCCACGGCATCATCATTACAGCTCGACCAATGGAAGACTAATCATCTCTACGTTATTTATTTTAAGGGAACTAAGTATCATTCCAAAAGCTTTCTCTCAATAATTTGAACATTTTTTGTCAACACATACATTCATGTTGATAAATTCTAGAATTCTATAACATGTGTTGTATGAAATGTTTTTTGAGTGAAATATTATTCATCAAGTCTGGAAGAATTTGCTGCAGAAAATATAAATATCTGTTTTCGTTCAAATATTCCTCAAATTGGGATGAAGCCATACCCTATCAAAATTTCATTCAGTGATCCACAATATTTTCTCTTGGAAGTAATATAAATTATGAAATTATGAAACAACAACAAAAATTAATTGGCGCTCCGGGGCGACTTGATTAATTCCAGTGGCGCATTTGCTTTTTCAACTGCAGGAAAACCCAGAAAAACCTGCAGCACCACATCATCTGAAGATCTTGATCTGCCAATGTCCTCTCTTTCATAAAACAAAATATAGGGTGTCTCCAGAGGCTCCAATTAATTCAATACATCGACAGAATATTTAGTGACAAGACTATCGTCAAAGTTAAACCAGTCCGTTTCGTCTTTTTTTCAAAAAAAACACTTTATTCAATTCATAAAAGTAGTACAATAATAATAGTACAACTTAACTATTATCACAGTGTGAGAGTTTATTAAAAGAAATAAATTTTATGAGAAAAATCAACAATATTACCAGTATGTATCATATTCCACCTACTTTTTCGAAGTGTATCTATAAAACAGAATGGTTTCTTTGTATTTTTAAGAGAGTTGTGTACTGGGCTATTAACGTTATTATTCAGAATATAGTTCAAAGATGTTTTGTGAGATATTTTTCTTTCACAGGTGGCCAAAGAATTTTGAAGGGTTTTGACGAATAGAACTTTTGCTCTCAATTCAAAATCAATATGATTTAGCCCTCTCTGTGCGTTATAATGATCAGATTCAACGCCAGAACTGAAGTGAACAATGACTGCATGAAGATTATAGTAGTGGTCGGCTAGATATAACTGTTCTTCTATTTCGAACCTTAGTAAGAGTTTGGTGCTTCCGTCAGAGGTTGAGGCATGTTTGAAGATAATCAGTGTTATTATTGAATTGACTGGTGCCTCAGCTATTCTTATTGTCTTATGATAGTCAGTTAGTTTGGTGCATATTTGGTAATACAGTTGATCATCGCCTGTTGAAATTTTCATTTTCAGATGATTTAACAATAAACTTTGCACAGATCGATTATCAGTCATATTAGAAAACGCTTGTTGAAGTTCCAGAAAATCACATACGTTATTGCAACCTTTCAAACATGTACTACAAAGTAAACTAATGAGGAATTTTCCAGTGAGATCTACGAACACACGAACAGATAGACTGAGCGGCCAGAACCCCAAGAATTTGGTACAATCCTCTTGTTGTCCTAACAAGTATCTAGTGTACTTCAAAGACTCTAGAAATTCGGTTGCTGAGAAAGATGATACATTCTTACAAAACTACAGCTGCATGAACACGTGTTTGAGTTTGGTGAATGAGTGGGAAACATTCTCGTTCTCGTTCATCGTTAAAACCTCGTTCGAATACATTTTATTTTCATTCATTATTTTCATTATCAGATACTGTAATACTGTAATTACTGTGGTTGATTGTAAAACCAAGGCTTATGGTATTAACAAGAGTTGTCTTTTTTCAGATGCAAAATTGTCATTGAAATCTCCAGAACCTGCTCGGCCGTAAATGTGTGCTCACCGATCTCTCTCTATCTCTCTTGCACCTATAGTAATATACGAAACGTAACTCTCTCTTTCTACGTTCATTAACTCATATATTTCTCTCAACTTCCGTTCGCCTCGCCCAATCACACTTTTCGTAACGCTCTTGTCACGCATTCTCCAGCTTACTTCCCAAGTCAAGCGTGCGAAAAGAAATTTACTTCAATAAGGTGTATGTTGGAATTTCGCGGGCTACGAACATTCAAAGAGCGTTTTTTTAAGTTGGTAAACTCGTCTCGAAATATGTTTACAGTTCTAGCTATTTCGACTGTTCAGTTTGTTGGTGAGAGGCATAAAAGTTAAAAATATTTTGCGTGTTCGCTGATTTTCTGCTATCGAATAAAATGGATCGAAAAATTTGCCAAATATTTTGTGTAAAAAATGGAATTGAGTGCTCAAAAACACTTAAGTAATTGACAGTGTTCTACGGTGATTTTACTCTGAGTCAGAAAATTCTCTACAAATGGTACAAACTTTTCAGAGAAGGTCGAGAAGATGTAAATGACGAGGCTCGCCCTGAACGCTCCAGCTCATCGACAACTGATGAAATGTTGAGAAAGTGAAGAAAGTTTTCATGTTCGCATATCGGTTGGCTCATGCCATGCAATTTTTTCGAAAAATTTGATGAAGCGTGTTGCAGCGAAGTCCATTCCAAAAATGCTTGGATTGGAAAAAACGCTGACATATGTGTATTCCATCTGAAGAATTCTACTCTGAACGGGGTCAAATATAAATTAACAAATAAATGAATGTTTTGAGAAAAATTGAAATTCGCCGTATTTCTCAACAGACCTCGTATATATCAGATTTAATTCTTTCGAAGTATAGTGAACAGCAAAGTAAACGCACAAAAGTCAGAAATAATAAGCGTAACGTGAAGTTGATTTATGTTGCAATGAAAATATTTTAATGAGAGCCAAACCGTCGCAAACTGCTAATAATTCAATTCTTAGTCCTTCAGGAATCAAATACTTAATTAAAATTTCCCAATCAATTCCAATTAGAACAAGAGTAATGGTGTGATTCAAACTGGAACTGAAACGGGTGTTTACTGAATTCAAACTTATTTGAATAAATTTCTTACAACCGTATTGAAATCGCGGAGGGTTTTTGTTATTCAAATCTTTTCGGTAGATACCTGTATTAACGTAGGCCGCAGTAAGGGTGAGCACAGAATAATCGTTGTATTCGGATGTATCAAAAGATTTCTACAAACGTAGAAATACAATGAGACATCCGTTTCGCCTGCTGATGGAAACATGACAACAGATTTTCAGACGCTTTTGAAAGTTTAGAAAACGTACCGTGTGGAATCAGATTTGCAAATGGCGATTATAGTTTCGTTTTAAACAGTCCCTACCAACATAATGATCCCAAGTAGAAAGTAGGTAAATATTACGTATGATAACAGGCAGTCATCAGTACATACTACAAACTGTATTGTCTAACCTATTAATGTTTTGTACGAATTGTGGGAAAGCTGTCTAATCCCTTTGAGATATAACAAAACAATTCATAACGGATTTATCATTCCACAAAGGAATCTGCAATGGCATATGTCTATTTTTCAGGATAGCTCACTAAACCCATTTCAATGTTTGAAATAATGATCAGATATAATGAGGTCATGGAAAACTATTTGGATGAATACGATATTGATCCTCATCGATTGAATATTTTATGCCCAACAATTCAAAATTATCACCCCCAGTCGCAAAATTGAAACCATTCATGTGATGAAAAAAAATGAGATTGCATTTTTACGTAATGAATCACTCGGAAATTCAAAACTGCATTTTTGTTTGTTGTTGTACCTATATAGGTATTCAGCTCTTTCAAATTCAAGACAGAAAGTTATGAACATACTTTTGTTCAAGTGACTTTTATGAGTAACTAGCTGGAGAATCCGGCTTTGCTGCGGGAATTGATATGAGATGGTATGGAATCGAATGATCTTCCTTTATATATCCCATCCAGAAGGTAGCCTCATCCATACAAAAAAGACTTCGAATGGTTCATGATATGACGCGAGATGTTCCTAGGATGTTCCAGAACATTTCACAATATTCCATCTTGTATCAATGTTCTAGAGTATCGTGGAATACTCTTGAATATGTTTGAATATTCTGTACTGTTCTGAAAGTCTCTGGCGGCGAAAGTTTCAGGACCTCTACAAAACACACATTGATCTGGGATATTCCAGGATGTTTCCGAAAGTTCCGGAACATTTCATTCTGGGATATTCTTAAATATTCATATTGAACATTTCATACCACCAGATAATGTTCCAGAGTGATTTGGAATACTTCCGAATACTCTGTGAAATAAAATGTTAGCATATATTGTCTGCTACCGTATGAAGATGTGTCAGTCCAGTAGTCAACATATAAATCAGTAATTCCAATGATAACTATCACAATAAGTAATAGTACTAATAAATTGAATGGAACTCCTAAGACTGAGATTGAATTAACAAAACGTATGATTGTTTTAACGAACTGTCATCGTAAAATCGGCCTGACCTAGGGATGATGGTGATTGATTGAAAAATATTACTGTAATAAAAACTACACAATCTGTCAATCATATGATTCAAGTTTAAAGACGCTGCGTTGATAAGTATTTGTTTGGCAGCCATTAATAGCGATTGTTTTCGGTGAATTCGTGAAAAGGGAGAAACATGGTCATCGTTATGTGGTATAAAACTGTTATTTGATGGCCTCAGCCCATCAATAAGGAAGCTGAGCTGGGTACTACTCTGATCCTCTGAGTCTGATCCTTGATTTACAAAAGTGAAATATTGGGTAGCAGACTTCAAACTAATCCGTACGAGCTGCCAAGAGAAGCATCAAAGTGGTCGACCAAATGAGGTGACGATTCCAGAAACGGTGATGAAAATCCACAAAACAGTACTGAATGATCGTCGACTGAAAGTGCGCCAGCTAGCAGACTTGAGATTTTAGCGAAATTTTACAGCAAAAAAGCAGAATTTTTGCGTCGTTACATAATCATGAATGAAACATAGGTACATCCCTTTACACCTGAGACAAAAGTACATTCAAAACAGTAAACTGAACAGGAAGAATAGGCTTCAAAGAAGACAAGGACCGTTTCATCTGCAGGCAAGGTCATGGCATCGGTTTTTTGAGATGCACGTGGGATAATTTTCATCGACCATCTTGGAAAAGTTAAACTATCAACTGCGAGTTTTATGTGAACTTATTGCAACCTTTGAGTGGAGAGATTAAGTGAAAACGACCACTTGGCGACAAAAATTGTTATTCCATCAAGACAGTGAACCAGCTCACAAATCCATCATCTCAATGACCAAAATTAACGAATTGAAAATCGAATTGTTATCTCATGCACCCTATTCGCCAGATTCAGCCCTCTCGGATTATTTTCTGGTCCCATACTCAAAAAAAAATGACTCAGTGGTTAAAGATTTTCCTACGATGAAGAAGTGATGTCGGCAGTTGATGGCTATTTTGAGGAGCTAGATAGTTCTTTTTATAAAAACGATATCGAATTTACTGGACGTCGCTGGGAAACGATTGTAGATATTATGTTGAGAATTGAATACATTGTTTTCCAAAATGTTTGTGTTTCCTTTGTTGGGCTGGGTACTTCTGGGACCACCCCTATGATTCGATTATTTTCCATGTATATGAAATTTTCACATTACTACTCTTCATAAGGTGCATTTCTTTAATGCCCCCTCCCCTTTATTTTTGGAACGGGTCAACTCAAAAAACTGAAATTTGAGATAATGAAATTAATGCATGAATACTTTATTATGAAGTGAAACTGACATATGAAACTTTCAAGATGGCGGCAGGGCGCAATCTGGGAAAAAAATTGAACGGAAAAAGGGATCTTGTGACACATCATTTCAAAGCTCCTGACGAATACTTCACAAATCTAGAATATGTAGTCAATATCTTCAACAACTACAAAATAGCGAAACTTTCAATAATTGCCTGTATACATTGACATTTAACTATATAATATGTGGTAATAAACTTGAGGTCATTCAGAAGATGCTCGAAATGGTCACTTTGAACTTCTTGACATATGAACAGCCTATCCGATATTTCCGGCCGAACATTTTCGAACACAGTAATCTCAATATCTCTACAAATATTTATTATTTTCTGTCGTATATCCAATATTGAAAAAGGTTCAGTTTCGTACACCTTTTACTTCAAATAGTTCCGTACAAAAAAGTCCAAAGGTGTCAAATCTGACGAGCGGGCTGGCCATTCTGTAGGACATTGACGGCCAATCCAACGACCGGGAAAAGTAGTATCCACACAGTTTCTTACTTATCTGGAGTGATGTGGTGGTGCTCCATCTTGCTGGACTACAATATCCATATCGAATTCATTAGGATTCGCTTCGGCGATTTTAGTGATGAGAGGGTCAATAGTAGTTTCCAGCATATTCAAAAACAGTTCCCCTGTTGAATTTTGATCAATAAATAGAGGTCCTACAATATGGTTTCCCAATATTCGTCGTACCATAAATAAAAATCGCTTCAATTGTTTCTTACAATGGACAAGAATTGACCATTTTAGAGATCGTTGACGTTGTACCTTTCTACTAGTGAAACAGAAAACTAAATGAGAATTAATATTCTAACTGAACAATGATGTTCATTGTCGTACTGACATAACAAAAAATAAGTTAACAAACCTTATCGTGTTATTGGAATTGCCATATGGCAGATAAATAGAAATATTTCTAGAATTATCGATATCAATGTGTTTGTCTTCAGGAAATTATCAAATGTTTCGCCATTTTGTAGTAGGTGAAGATATTGACTCCATATTCTAGGGTTGTGAAGTATTCGTCAGGAGTTTCAAAATGATGTATCACAAAATCTCTCTTTCTATTTGATTATTTCCCAGATGGCGCCCAGTCACCATCTTGAAAGTTTCATCTGTCAATTTCACTTCAAAATGAAGTATTCATGCATTAACTTCATTATCTCAAATTTCAATTTTTGAGTTGACCCGTTCAAAAAATTAAACAGTGAGGACATTAAAGGAATGCACTGTATATTTTGTAGCGTTCCTGTTAACACGAAGAAATTATTTCCATATTATTCAGTGAAAGTAGTTGTTTCCGTTTGATTTTTTCTATTACTCTGTATCTGAAGAAATTCCTGGGCATTGAAATTACTCACTTTCCTATTTTCTTCAGAAATTTTATTTTTTTGTATAAGATAAAGAAGTAGGAAGGTAGAGAGCTTATCCATTAAAATAATCTCATTGAAAGATTCAATAGTCTCAAGACATCATGAAAACGTTTTTGTAACCTGTATTGTATGAATTCGGATGAATTCTTATCTGATCTTTATATTATCAACCTTCCATCGAACCACAATAGTCAATGACTCGTAACACCCGACGTTATCGTGGATTTTGATGTACGACCTACGACTACCGTTTCTCTACCAAATATAATTATGTTGCTTGTAGTTTGGGCAAAGACTATCTTCATCGAAAAAGTTTGGGAAAAAACGGTGGACAATAACTTTCGCACTAGCTCGCATAAATATATTTCACTCACTTTGGAACGGATATCTGAGCAGTGAAAGAAAAAGGAAACATCGGAATTCAGCTATGAGAGGAAAATGGTGATTCAGAAAGATAAAGAATTGTATTTTTATTATTTTCAGTTATATGGATTTCGAGATTCTTTTCTATATATTGAGAGCTCAATCTCTATTTTTCATGGTATTGTCGAGAAATTCCATCGAACATTCGAATGAATGCAACATTTCGATTCATATTAAGAATATACATTTTATAGATCAAAATATAAAACTTTTCGAGATTTTTTTTATATAACTACGTTTGTATTTCAAAACCTAAACAATAAAACCTTGCTAATAAGGATAATGAGTTTCAATTGAACATACATTAGTTTGTATATCAGATTCTTTACAAATCAAATATTTTCATATATCAAGTTGTGTTACATTTCTGTGAATGACACTGATTTCAATTCCATAACGAATGTTTAGAGTACGTGCTGAATAGGAAAAAGTGATTTTCATAAAATTTATTGTTAATACGTTTGGAATTAGTTGTGTCAAATGGATTTCTTTTTCAAATTTGAAAGCAACTTTTGTGTATGAACTACATGTTGAGAGTTAATTCAGAAAGTGAATATTACTCTACATCTTGTCACGCCATAATATTGTGAAATAATCTGAAAGTAGTTCAGGAAAAATAAGAATATAAACTTCCTATGTTTTAATATTACTCGTAAAAACATAGAAAGTTTCAATTCACATTTTTAATTACGATCTCCTACAACGTAGTAACGGCAGCATTCACCAATTTATTGAAACTTGTTCAAATTCCTCTTCTAGATATTTGAATGTCAATTCGTGCATTAATAAATAAAAATTATGTGTCCCAATATTGAACCCTGCGGTACAACACTTTTAAATTCCGCTTAATGAATAGCATGCCATAGTGATATAATTCGTTTAGCGGTATCCTCTGATCTACATAATTGAATGCTTTTGAAAAGTCATCAAACAGTACTGTCGATAACTTTTTGCGATCAATGTTCCCATCAAAGACTTTCCTGTTTTCATTGGTATATTTGAAAGAATAACGATTTGTCAGGATGGAGAGAAACAATAAGTATCAATCCGTATCAGTGATATCTGGAAGGTTAGTGAATTCCGCACATGAAATCACCATTACTGCGAATACGAGTTCAATCCCTGTTCATAGTGTTCATCTATTCGTCGGTTGGTATCCAGACGGTTCGACGTGGGGGCTTTGTTCATTCACTCGAATTGACTGCCGTGTTGCTATCGTGTTAGGAATCACACGTTAAAAGGTGAGACTTTGTTAATCCTTAGCTCGCACAAGTTTCGACACCTGAGAGTTGTCGTTCGTAGGGGTGCGACAGCTGGTTTAAGTGAAAAACGGATTAAAACAGACAGATGACTTGTATGTCACACCTAAGGGAGTGTCAGTCATTTGTTTAGTTTATTATGTGCTTATCATCTGGCTTGTATAAGGAATCGAACGTTGAGAAACGAGACCTCTTTGATCCTCATTCGAGACTTCTGACGGCGACAACCATCTGTCGAAACAAATCCATCCATCCATTAGTATCATCAATTTGTCCCTGAAGACTTCACCACACTGTTTTAATGTTCCTTCGCCATAAATGATATCGTCATCATTGTCCGCTGTATATTGGACATTGTGGTCTGTTCGGAGAAAAGTCCATGATTACAAATTCGAATTAATATACCTATTATAGAAGTTCCTTCATGTTTTCTGGGTCTCTAACTCAGCAAAGGATCTGCGTGTAGTAAAAGGCAAACTGAAAAGTTCACTCCAAAAAGCTACTGTGTAATATATACCTTCAAAGTAGAAATATAACTTTTTTTAGGGAACATTAGCCGTTTTCAGAAAGTTCAGTACCAAAATTTCACATTTTATTTCATTGAGTAACTAACCTGGCTCATTTTGTACTGCACAGATTTAATAAACCTCTGTGTTAAGTAATTTGCTGAGTTACATCAACTTTTTCATAATGTGTTTTTGAAGCACAACGTCGAGCCCTACTAACAGAGCAGTGTTAGTCATTTCCCCTTTCAGCAATAGATTTTTTTGCCTGACAAACACTAGATTGATACAAAAAATAGTAGAAAACACAGCCAGTGTTGCCAGGTCATTTTCATGCCTGAAAAACAGTGTAATGATACAAAAAATAGTAGAAAATATATTTTATGAAAACTACATATATGATAATATTCTCCACTATTCAGCCATTTTTTAATGGAAAGTGGAATCAGTCATCAGTGTATTTTAACCCTCAAATAGTAGAACAGAACCTCGAGAACCAAAACCAAAAGTGGTAGACCTGACAATACCGAAAGCGGTCGTCCTCTTGTGCTATTTCGTCTTCATCTGCGGTGGATTGATTCGCAATATTTCGCAGTTTATTCACATTACGGCTTCGGTGTGAACGATTAGATCTTCTTGCTTTCAGCATTGTAAATAAGACTGCGTTGGATATTGCTAACTTTGCTTCTATTATGACATAACTATTAGTCATGCGAGCATACTTGGGAAAGCTATTGTATGGCGAAATACGTGTGGCGGTTTTTGAAAAATCTTCATGGCGATGTCTGGAGTTTTACAACTCTGTATATCAGAAATAATATTTGTGAAATAGCTTTATTTCCCACATTTTCTTCCCTAGTAGAAAAACAGCAGTAGGAGATAACAAAATCTAATTTTCCATCAACTGCCGAAACGTCTTGAAATTTATCCCGGTGAGGACCAAAACACAAAACACGGATCAAAACTCGAAAAACAGTTCATTAAACTCTGTCCGTGAGGATCTTAGAGTTAGTTAACATTGTGAACCATTAAGATATACATCCTCCCGCTGCCGGTGAAGATGTGCATCCGCAGCCGAAGTCCTGGAATTGCTGAAATGAAGAATGAAAATGTGAGGAGTTGGTTTCCCACTAACGGAAAATAACAGAGAACACCCTGTATGCTGAAAATTATAATTGACTGAACACTTATAGTGTTCCTTCACATCCATCCACATTTCATTCGATAAAAAACAATATTTAGTGTACGTCGCGTTGTTTTCCTTCAATTCGCTACTATTACATCCATTGAACTCATTGTGTGGATCAATTATCTTTTGTTCATGGAATCCACCAAAATGATCTTGTTAATAGCTGGAATTTATCAGACCTCATTTCGAGTTGTTACACATACCTAAATAAAACCGACAAACCCGAATTAATGTTTTTATGCCCAAACGAAAGTGAAAAGTATCCCATAACATTCCACTAGCGTTGTGGGATAACATAAATTTAACTTTGAAGCATTCAAAAAAAATTTCACAGAATTTTACAAATTGTAAAAAATGTTTTGTACATCTATCAAAATTCAAATCATGTTCAGCTTTGTAATAACGTACAAATGAACAATAACAAAAAAGAAAATGGTCTGAACAGCAGAATCAGATTTCTCAACCGAGAAATCCTCGTGGTTTATTTATTCTTTTCAATTAATTTTGGCAGCTGCTGTCACCAGATGCGGATTTCTCCACATCAAATTTTCAATGTCAGACAAATCCGAAATAGGCTTGAATTCTGTCTCCTGCACAAAGAGGAGGTGTTTTTGAAACCTGATCATTAGGTATACATACATATGGTTCTCTCTCATTAGATAGTTCCAGAACGATGCTGAATACGCTCTAACTGAATTTTAATCTTAGAATACTTTTCACTTTCTATTCTCTTCCTAATAGATTGACTAGAAATCTATAACTTTTGTTGTTTTTTTAACTTCATCTCACTCTATGAGGATGATATTTTTGTCAGTCCAAGAGAAAATGGAAGTCCAAGCAGAACAACGACTCCAGGGACAAACAAAGAAAACGTGTGAAATCTTATAAAAAAACGTTAAATTTTATGAAACGAAAGAAAATCGAACAAAGAAAATTCCGACAATTTGACTGTGCTACTTACTATTCATTCAACCTGTTGAACAACTACAAACGCACCAACTCAGTGAAATACAGTTTAACTTTTTCTTTAGGAAGAGTGGTGTGTAACCCTAAATTTGCTTTCTACTTAATTGTAATCTGAAATCTTGCTAAACAATCCACACTAGGAACCCAACAATATATGACCTCTTTGCAAATAGGAAGTGAACTCAGACAAAAAAATATGTGAACTCTCTCTCCCTCTCTCTCTCTCTCTCTCTCTCTCTCTCAATATCAAATAGTTAGTATATAAAAAACAAACACTTACATAACGCCTTTTTGTTGGTTCATGGTCAACCATAGGTTTCGTGGACCCGGTGTATTTACAACACCAACACTTTCATTTTACTATTTCCCTGTACCCAAAACCGGCTTAAAATTTCGCTACTGATTCTCCATAAATTTCGCACCTTGCGCTGAGAAACAAAATAACTTCTCTATTCAGCCTCGAAAGCTAAGGGATAACACCCCAGAACTCGCCTTCACGGACTCTCGCAAGACTCTCCCGAAATCTTTGTCCTCTCTCCTTTCAAAAAGTCAGGAAGAAATCACGGATGCTTCGTCCCCCTGTTTCTCATACCGTTCTTTGTAACAGTCGTCCACATTCGACGGAGGTCACCAGAAAACCTATTTTGCTGAATTGACAAAACTCGCTATTTTGAAGCTGGGATATTGGTGGGCCCATATCTACATCCTGGGTGGTTTTCAGCTACGTGACAAATATATCTGAAAACCACACAACAAAACACGCCGATGAATTTTGTTCATATAAACACTCTCTCGGTCTTGCCATGATGTCACATTGTATGAGAGACAGATCCGGCGTTTGAAAAATTCTGANCCGAAGTTACATGGTATATTACCATACATAGCTTTCGCTAGGTATCACAGTTTCTTCTGTAAAAAGTCATGATAATAATAATAATTATAATATCATTCGCCACGAAATACAGAACAAAATAAATTTTATGCTCATGAACATGGAAATGAATAATTGAATCACAGTTGGTATGTTTGTTGGTAGGATCAAAAGTCAAATTTCGGTAAACTGTAGTGATAAAGGAGTAAATCGAAAAACAAGCACTCTTTTCTATCACCACAATTCCAATACAAGTATTGAAGTTCTGATGACTGAGAAAAGTGTTTGTTTTTGTATACATTTTACGATAGATGTTCCAGTTCCGCCTTTTATTTTTATTTAAGGAGTGAGTTCGTTTTGGTTGTCTACTTTCAATATGTTGTCTTCTCCCAATGTGATGTCATTGGTTTGAATTGTTTAATGCTACTATTTTTATGTAATGATAATATTCATTGAAGATTTCAATCAGTGATGAGAAGAGGAAATACTCAATTCATATTGTTTTCATTAACAATATCGCACGGGAAGCTTTGAGGGATAGTTGGGAATTCACGTAATTGAGTACTCTGTCTATACTGCCTATACAATTCAATATTTCTGATATGAAAGCACATAACATCGGACCTAAGTAGGTATAATTTCTCTGACTTATTGTTTTTTTTTCTAGGCATCAGATAATTGTTTATTTGTGTATACAGAATTAGCACGCTTTACCATATCCATAGTATTTCTGTAAACCAACATTATATCAAATTTTGAAAGGAACTCTTCATTAGACGTATATGCTACAATTTTTTTTCTTTATATTCGAATGTAAGCTTGTTAATGACCAATCATAAGAGAACTTCTTCGGAATTTATAAAAGAATTTGAGAAGATATATTTCAATGCTAACTTTGTAATACAGAAAAACAAAACTCTCACATGAAACATATTTCTGAAGGTATGATATTTATACACCAATATAATGTACTCTATTATATCTCTTTTCTCTTCGAAGGCAGTTCTATAACAGAACTTCGGAAATCGTTATCGGAATTGGAATTTCTTTGAAAGTAGCATAGAAATTCAATTTTGAAACTTTTTGAGGAGTTGCTTTCGGAAGGAGAGGAAGGGTTTCTAAGATGCCATCCTATTGTGTTTGAATTGATAATTGAACTAAAATTGGCCTGTTTCATCAGTTCCTTCGAATTTAAACGACAATTGCAATTTCCGAGCAAAAAACTTTTCTTTGAGATTCACTTTGAAGCCTAGTGAGTTGATAGACGATTGGAAAGTGTCATCCATCAAAGTTCTTTTTTTTATGCGAATTCAATCCCTGCTCTGAAGTATGAGGCATGATCTACGTGCGTTGCTCAGAAAGTTCAGAGTTCCGTTGTTGGATTTGCAAGAATGAAAATTTATGAAGCTTGCCGGTCAGAGGAAAACGAAAACTTATTGATCTAAAAATATATCTCATCTCTTTATTTCTTTATTGGATGGAGTCCAGCAACTTCAGGGTATGTTTAGGGGCAGAGCTCCATACATAACATATGGTGTGCCGCAAGGTACGGTTCTAGGGCCGACTCTGTTCACCATTTATATTAATCATTCACTTACCTTGAATACTGAAGATTCCATTATCAGTTTTGCAGATGACACGGCTGTTTTTTATCAGAGTGAGTCATGGGCTGACCTACACTGGTAAAAATTTTTCCACCGGTACCGGTGGCAATTTAATTACCGCCCATATTAGCGAGAAATTACTTTCGTGTATGATCTTACATTCCATGCGGAATATTATTTTGTAATTCTACCCCGAAGACAAGTGTGGAATTTTTTAGTGTAATTTTTCATTTTGAGTGTACTTTACTTTGTTTCCGAAAGCCATATCGATGATCGCTCAAGATGTTGAAGCCTTCCAAATATTTGATAATATGGTGGTATACGACTCTCTCCATGATTTTTGATATCACTGATAGCAAAGCGACTGGTCTATAGTTATTTGGGAGATTTTTCTTGCCCTTTTTGGAAATAGGCTGAACGCGAGCAATCTTACAACATGAAGAAAAAACCCCTTCCTTGTAAGACAGGTTGAAAAGTCTGCAAAATACTGGTGTGAGATCATTTGCGCACTTTTCAAGTACGATGACGGGCACTTCATCAGGGCCAGACGCCTCGTTGATATTGAGCTGTTTCAAAGTTCGCCTGACAAGATGCTGTCGAAAAGTAATTTCCGACATTGTGGATTCTAGTGTGCGAATCGTGGGTGATCTCTTTCCCAGAAAATCGACTTTGGAGTGGAAAGCAAATTGTTCAGCTAGTAGATATGCTTTTTCTATGGCTGCTGCTGCAATTGAAACATCCGCTGGTGTTAGTGAAGGAAATGTGGATATTGTAAAGTTCTGATTAACAGCGTCAGCTACCGACCAGAAGGATATAGGGATTGGTAAGCAGTTCATTCCTAATTCTCTGATTGTGAAGTTCTTTGCTTTCATGTATCCCAAGTTTGCAGCTGTTGTGAGCATCAACAAACCTAGTTCGGTTTTTCGGCACTGAGCTTTTCGCGAGATTTTTGGAGGCGACAGCTTGCTCGCAGTTTTTGTTGAACCAAGGTTTGCCGTTGGAAGGTCGTATCATTGTAAAAGGAATATTTGCATCCATGGATGATACAATAACTTCCGTGACTTCGGAAGCACAAGTTGATGGATCTTTAGAGCTGAAACAAATATCTAGCCAGGGGAAATTTCGGAAATGGTCTTGAAGATCCTCCCATTCAGCTGTTCTGTAATGCCAAACTTTGCGCAGCTCAGATTGATCCCGAACATTTATCGGTAATTCACTCAACACTGAAATAAGTTTGTGGTCAGAAGATCCCGATGGAGACCTTACGTCGACTATGTACATTTCTGGATTGGTTTTTAGGTATAGATCCAGAAGACTAGCATATTCTCCATTACGGTCAGAAATCCTGATTGGCTCATTTATAATCTGAGTGAGTCTGCTGCTTATTGCCAAAGCCCCAGTTTCGTGACATTGTTCATCGCTGATATTCGAAAATTTGAGCCTTCCGATATTGTGGTCATTGAAGTCGCCAAATATGGAAATTTCGGCACTAAGATGATTGATTTGGAGAAAGTCAATGGTGTTTGCAAGTGAAGAGAATAGTGCCCTATATTGTGTATCGATTAGTGGTAGATAAACCCAGCATGTGAATTGAGTGATCTTCTGAGATATTATTTTGAACCACATAACATCCAAGTTTTGGGGTTCCATCATTTCCTTTCGTTGACAGGAGAGATCACTTCTGATAAAAAGATATTGCAAAGTTCCTTCTGAATCGGGAGTGGAACTCATAGCCGGGATATAGAAAATCGATGGGCTTCGTCTTTGCTTACTGTGAGTGCAAGAATAAGAGGACTATTTGTTTGCAGACGTTGGTGCACTAAGTTTATATTTGTGTTGAGTCCTCTGGTGTTGCAGAAATCGATTTCGAAGTTGTTAGTGGGCCTTTTAGCAACTGCAGTTGCCATACAATATCCCTATGGACTGATGTTAGGAAGACCGTGCTGACTGTCAGAAATAGTGATTTTCGAATAACTCCTGCAGGATGATGCTCTTTTACCTCCAGAATATTTTGAACCTAGGTGCGCCACCATGCATTTTACCGTATAATTCCACCCTTGAAACCGGAAACAGCGGCTCAGCAACGAAACATCAGCCCGAAAGCAACTTCACGCTGCCTAAGCTGTTGCGATGGTCTCTCACCGGACGATGCTGGGTGGGACCAACATCTACCATTCCATAATATGGACAAGGCATTATTCCGAATTAGTTTGGTAATGGTTGCAGAAAATATAATGATTTTCAAGTGATCTCTCATGAACACCATTTTTCATTTGTAGCATTTATTCATAAAATGAATAATAAGTTTGTATGATGTATGTCAACGCAGAGTTCCTTTCTCTAAGTTCCATTCGAAAATATTAAATTCAGAACAATTGATTCATACTCATTCTGTGAGAAATGATATGTCCTATTTTTTGACTGACTTTTTATTAAATTATTGAACATAAGGGCTGAATGATGACCAACAAAAATAAGACTAAAAATAATGATTTTGGAATTTAACAATGAAAATTATTAGCAGTTTTTGAATCTAATTTCCGTATAGTGAAAGATGAGAATTGGGTTTTTTTCGTTCACGTACTACTTCGGAATGTCAAAACAAAATGCAAGAGGGGCTTAAAATATTCATCAATATATTTTTCTCTGCTGACTGATGCAAGTAATTATTTTCGATATGTTTAATTTATTTCATTCATCTTCAGGATCACAATGGAGTCATCAGAAATAAGATTTTTTTGGGAGGGGGTTAAACTTATGAGCTAATTATGATATTTCTACAGGGATATCATATATTAGTATATTTAAAGGCTTCAGAACTATTCATACGTGAACATTCAGTACATTCTAAAATTTAGAATGATGTGCATTTTTGATACTTCACAAGAGTTGAAAGTTTTGTTATTCCAGTGATTTTTCGAAAAACAATGAATCAATGAATATTGAACCAATCGAGTTGCTGAACTCAATATTTCTGAACATCATAGATTCGTACACTACATTTCATTCGTAGATACAGCATAATGCTATAGCATGCTGTATTTCGCACATTTAGATTATGTTTTGCACTTTTTGTACTTTATTATTAATTTTTTTCCTTTGTATCTCTGTTATTGTTGAAGATTTTTTTGTAACTCTCCATTGACGTATTTCTGATGATTAACATCTGAACTCATCTAATATCTGAAACTGGAATTCATCCACAATGAATAACTTTTTATGTTCCTTCATATTAACCTCTGCCCTCATTATTATTCTAGATAATACAGATCATTTCTCCAATCTATGACTTTCAGTTCCATTTCTACTATCATTTTTCTCATAGTGTACTTGTATTCACAAGAAATTATTCATATAATTTTTTTGATTTGAAAGGGTTATATTTTTTTTTATTTCATCAGTTGAAATCAAAACTAACAATTGAAATGAACTGAAAATTGAAAGATTTCAAGCCAAGTTACTTCAAGACGTTTCGATTGTTAGTATCCACAATCGTCTTCGGGTGATGAGTGGACTATCTTAGTAAATGCAATTCTTGGAGTTGGTAGCCTGGTTTTCGTGAGGCTCCTAGGGATGGTATATGATGGAATCGGCTGATACTTGATGAAAATCCATAACTAACGTATTCTAAAAACACGCCCGAGGAAGCCATTGTATGGCGGAACACGTTTTTGTAAAACTATCTAGTGAAAATCACACAATAAAGTGTTTTTAGAATACGTTTCCTAGGGATGGTGTTTCCAGATGTGAAGCAGGTTCTGATGTTGTACTTGGACCCAATTCTTCTCATACTTTCCGGAAATCCTCTGATGTAGGGAAGTCCAAGAACTGGTTGTTCTCTTCCTTGCAAGGTTCTTGCTGTCTTCCAGCCAAAGTCTGTTTCATCATCACTTCGAAGTAACCGTTCCGCTGAAGATTTTTTTTGATGATGCCTGGCTCCTTCCTTCGTATTACAGTCTGAAAGCACAATCCACTAGACTCTTGATGATTTATTTCTCGGTAGATTGATACTGGTTGGATTCGTGATTCAGATATGGGTTTTCGATAAACATATATTTATCACTTAGAGTCGGTCCTCTTCACCATTACATCTGGGAATGGTAATTCGTTGTGGATGTGATGAAAGCTCTTACGCTATTGATGTGATTCAGAAAGGTGTCTAGTTATATATACCCATGATTCCATATTATGGAGGTGTCGCCAACGTACGTCAACCAGAGTCGGGGATGCTTGTGGGCTTTTTTTCAAACCACTCCATATATATATGTTGGCTATAATTGGTGAAAGTGGCGATCTCATTGGCAGTCCCTCATCTTGCGTGAAGAATTCGTCCTCCAGTTTGAAATAACAGTTCCGTACATAGCATCGTAGAATTTCATGATTACTCAAGTTCATTCTATCTTCCAGGACTTCGTCTTCGGATAGCTTCCTCTGTATAATTTGAAGTGCTTCTTCGACACGAGCGTTGGTGTTAAGCTTTTCCACGTCGAAACTGATTAATTGATCTTGCTCCGTGACTTCAATTTCCCTTAGTAATTCGACAAAATGCCTTGACTTGAAAAAAAGATGAAGTTTTTCCTTGTAGTGAATGTATTATTGGAAGTGAAATTCTGGACCAGTTTTGAGTAGCTGAATCTCTAAAGCTGATAATCGGTCTGAACGGAACACTCTTCCTGTGGATTTTGGGTAGTCATACAAGTGCGGGGCTCACTGTGGTGCGGTGTTAGCGATGATCTCTCCTTTTCCGAAGAATAGACTTGGTGTTTTTTCCAAGTCTGGTACAAACAAATAATTTATGCAGTATAGAGTCCCGTAGAATTTAAATGTATCGTCCCTTCTGTTCATAGAGATCAGTATCCATTACAACAGGAGATGTTGAAACTGGTTCGCGATCCAACTGTTCTCTGATTTCACTTGTTTGATTGATGACCTATTCATTTCGTAGAAATTCATATTCATTATAGAATGAAGAAAATAAATATTATCTGATTTCTACTAAGATTATTATTTGTTACGACCGGTTTAGGTTTATTAGACCTTCATCAAATAACTAAGTACTTGCCTTGACTTGATGTGCTAGTTACTGGTAAATGGTCTAATAAACCGAAACCGGTCGTAACAAATAATAAACTCAGAAATTGAACAAAACTTATTTTCTTTATTGTATATTCTCTGATTTTCCGTCTGAATTTTTTTGCCTCGGTCCGATCATTAAGGGAACTGGTGAATTCCACTGCATTAAGTATCTCCAAACCGAGCATAGATGTTAGCGCAATGGCGAGATTTGAACCTTTCCTCTATATCCATGAACGGGCGGAAACTCATGTTGATGACGTTGGCGGCTTCGTAGTAGTCCTATTATCGGTCCGCATTTGGATATTGTTTCCTCACCAACTTGCCGATTTTCATGCACGTGCTTCCATCTTGACAAAGATTGGTCCATGACTTTTTTCCAATGTCTCTTTTCTCATTTCTTCAAATTGTTCTGTGCCATCCAGCATCAGAGATAACGTCTTCCAACGGTGGTAATTGAATTGAGACCTTATCAGTGCTGTGCCCATGATCTAGCGGAAAACAGTCAATTCTCGCCAAACGGATATCTCACACTTAACCGATGAAGCAGAAAGACGGAAGACGAGACAGTGAAAGCACTCGAATGACCTATGAATAGTTATTCCTTGGAGGGATAGCTCCGTCATCACCCGAAGACGATTGTGGATACGAGCAATCGAAACGTCGTGAATTAAATTGACTTTCTGATTTTAAGTTCATTTCATTTCTTCAACTTTCAATTCCTTGCTCGATTTTTATTCTATTGTACTTTCATTTAGGGGTTTTTGAGCTCAATACAATTGATATTTCCAGATTTTTATTGTTAATTTTTAATGTTATTTGTTATTTCATGGATTTCAAATCATATTATCACATTAGACAATGGCAGTCCGAACTGATGAAATTCACCATTAAACATTGTCAACCACCTTCAAACAATTTTGTTTATGTGCTTCGAACAGCTCTATAGAAATATAAACGTCGATCTTCTACATTAGTTGAACATCATTGTCTCCGACGTAAAGAATAGATCAGTCGGGACAAGTTACCTGATTTTTCTCCACATTTCACGAACAATTCTTCTATATCAGTTGAACACCATCGCCTCCGACGTAAAGAATGGATCAGTCTCGACAAGTTAACTGATTTTTCGCCACATATATGTTTCACGAACAATTTGCTGTCGTCGTTTTTATGAAGTTAATGCAGTATCCACTATCGATATAGCTATGACATTTCATGTTGCAATCCTGTTGAATATAAAAAAAGTATCTCCTTATGTTAATTGTATTTCCTTTGAATCACTTAAATTTCAGTAGGCTTATGACCTTGATCACCTGATCAAAGTCACCATGAGCACAAAAAATACGGGATGTCAAAGGTGAAAAATTTCGGTTTCAGGCACAGTAAGCTGACCTATATCGCACTCAATAATAGAGAATATCAAAATAAAAATCAATCAACCCGATAATTCTGATCTCGAACATATCTACCACGAGCAATCGATATATTTTTATAAATAATGTAAAGGTTGAATCACTTTCAGATAATAGGGAAACCTAATTAGAAATGTGAAATGAATCGATATTGTTTACCATTTGTTGACATTGTTCTGAAAATTACAATTATTCAAGTATCTGTTTCCATAATATCGTAATATTGCTTGGTATTGATCTGCTTTTTTAATCAAAAGGTTCTATTTAGCTTGCCCTGTTTGTTTGTTTGGGTCAAATTTACTTATTGAAGTTTGACCCCATTCCTGTTGACAGATTAATCGGATATTTGGTACACACATTAAGTTTTGATGACAATACAATTCAATGAATTCGGTATCATTGTAAACCCAATATGGCCGCAGCTATAAAATGGCGGATCACATATTGTTTCAAAACTACTTCAATATGGGTATCAAACTAGTGGAATAGAGACGAATTGAGTAACAAAAGTAGAAACTGAAAACTTGAAAATAAAGTAAGTGACAAAATATATGTGAAACGGTTTCATCGATAAAAAAAGATGATAATGATGTAGATAATCAAATCGAATCAAATTCATTCTATTCAGATTAATATAAAATATTACAGTTAAAATACTTCAATATTACAGCTTATTTTACAGAACTATAAATTACATCTATGAAGGATCGTGGCTATCTAAGCCGAGCTTGTGTTACAGCCACGAATCCAGTACATTTGCAAACTAAGATAAACCTATCAATGGTTCTGGGAAATCCTAGAAGGACGACCAAAATGATGAACAGTCTTTTAGCATAATAATAGCATCAAATACGAAAGAAGATACAGAAACAACAGCTTGTGACATTGTATTGAGTGATTGCAGTATGGTGAATTAGTCAACTATCCAGTATTATTTCCAATCTTTGATAGTTGTGATTGATAAATGTTTTCAATTCTATTTTCAATTTAGTATAACTTCTGATACATTTTAGTGATGGCGGTAAAGAATTGTAGTTTTGGTCCAATGTATATAATGAATTTTTGATTGTGACTGAGTCGGCATCGTGGAACCTTTGCAATCTGAGAAGTGTGTAAACGAGTATTATATATATTCTGAACAAATATACTCTTAACACTGGCTGTCCATAATATACAACGAAAAGTATACACACTATACAGGGTGTTCCTTAAACACATACTAATATTTAAGGAGGTAATTCTTAGACCCATTTTAAAAAAAACTTCGTATGGACGATGTCCTAAACGCCTTAACTTTTGAGATACAGGGTGGCAAAGTTTTCAAAAATAATCAGTTTTTTAATAATAACTGAGATAATTTTGTAGACATCTTTGGCATATTTGGTACATATGTTCCATGCCTCAAGGCGCATTTTCTGATGTACA
>NW_019289683.1:311307-357079 GCF_000500325.1 Leptinotarsa decemlineata
TGGCTGTCCATAATATACAACGGAAAGTATACAGTTTTCTTACACTATATATTCCACTCTCTTCATATAATGCTTGAGTATTATAGAATTTATTCTTTTTGAACATAATTTTTATGAGTGAGTTTTGGATCATTTCTAAATTACGTAAGGAAGATTTGAATATTCCGCCCCATATTATTAGACAATACCGTAAAATGGACTCGGCCAGGGCATCATATACAGTAAGCAACATTTTTCTACTGACTATATTTCTGAGTTGATAAAATTTGTAAGTGAGCTTACGTAATCTTTTTACCGTATAGTCAATATGATCATTCCAACGAAGGCACTGATCCACTAGGACCCCTAAGTATTTTATTGTATCAGTTTTTTCTATGAAGGGACAAGTGCAAGAGAGTCTATCGTTTTGGCAAGTAAGTTTATGGATTTTAATCTCTGTAATAGTGGGCTGATCCTTCTTTGTTGAGGAGAATGTAATAAATTTAGTTTTTTTGACGTTAACACTCAATAAATTATTACTTAGCCAGTGGAAAATTATATTTATGCCTACCTCCGCCTTTCTATGAGCTTCTTCCCATGTGGTCCCGACAAAAGTTAATGCTGTATCATCCGCAAAAGAAGTTATATTACCTTCAAAATCCCTCACTGAAAAAATATTATTTATTAATATCAGAAATGAGATAGGGCCAAGCACCGTTCTTCGAGGTTACCCCCCATTGGTTATTAATAGAGGTTCACTAATTGAATCACCTATTTTAACTCTCTGAATCTTATTAGACAAATAATCCTCAAAAATGTTTAACGCCTCTCCTCTTATACCCGAATCATGTAAACGCTGAAGAAGTATATTGTGATCCACCGTGTCAAAGGTCTTAGCTGAGTCAGTAAAAACAGTGATAGTTTCGTCTTGATTTTGAAAAGAATTGTTAACTAAATCAACTACTTCAAAGATGGCTTTTTCAGTGGACCTGTTTTCTCTGAAACCAAATTGACACTGAGAAAAAAATTTATTATTTTCTGAGAAAAACACCACTCTTTTTCTATACATTTTTCCAAAATTTTTGCAAAATTGTTTATGAGTGTTATAGGTCTATAATTAGGTACAAGTTTTTTATCCCCAGACTTAAAAATTGGTACTGTAGTTAATGTAATGAAAACTAATTCTGAAAGTGCTAGGTAGCAATCATCACACCGCTCTCTTCGGCAATCTTCGGTATTGATCAGATGAAAAAATAGTGGATTTGTTGGATGTAGTATTTACATATTTACGTAGGTCGCACTTAGCACAACGATTTTATTATTTTTTATCTGATCAATACCGGAGATTGCTGAGGAGAGTGGTGTGATGATTGCTACCTAGGACCTTCCGAATTAATTTTCAGTTTTTGGTACATCATCCACATCATTATTATCTTTTTATTCAATCAAACCGTTCAACATGAAAAATTATTTTTACTTATTTTATTTCCGTTAAATAAAACAAGGTGATTCAGAAAATGAACACCTATATACTGTTCTGAAAAAAAATACAGTGTTTCGTAATTTGTAGAATTGAATCCTCCATTTTTGAAGCATTATTGGTGAACTTGATTTGTGAAATTATGTTTAATATTGCATGCATCAGTTTTTACATGCTTTATTTTCAATTTATGAGCTGAATTTAATAGGTTTTCACATTGTCAACAGTGTTTCTCGCTTATTGCCTGTTTTCATGATCGTCGAAAATAAACAAACTGACTGATTTCAGTCAGGCTATATAACTGAATATTACATAATCATGAACTTTGTTGATATTTTGAATGCGGAATTATCCGTAGTTCATTCATTGTTTGTTTTCGATTAACATAGATATTGTATATTGATTTTGATTTGTTTTTGTTACCTATACCTTTTAATGACCTGAATGAATAATTTTTCAAAAGGATACCAATATAGATATTCATCATTAGATGAATACATCAGTTGAACTCATATGTTGATATATCTAGCAATGGAAAGAGGACAAATGGAACGAAAAAAAAAAATTATTATGAAACGAAATGACAGAAACTTAACGAGGGATGACAATATACTATGAAAATATCCGTGTACTTGACCCCAACAGAATGTCATCGTCATTTCATCCAGGTTTGGAGACCAGCTCCCCTACCCTTTTGGCTGATTGTTGGTCTTGAGAGGGACCAATGGGTTCATGACTGATTGGTGACGGCATGAAGTCCTTAGACATCAGTGCCGCCCTTCACGGGATACCCCTACCTGGCTGGGGTGGGATGGATGAAAAAGTTATTCATCCGTTAACGGGGGACATGAGGGCCTCATTCGACAGAGTGTCGGGGCCTTCTATATCGGGAGGGGTCGTCTACAGCATAATCTGTGGCTTCCCTAACTAACACTTGACCCCAAGAATCTTGTCTTTTTCCCAAGTGTCAACGATAGCGAATACGACTTTATAATTGAATCGTCTCATGACGTTCATACCTCAATTGCAAAAATTGCAATAAATTTGTTGATAGATATTAAGCTCAGGTGTACTGTTTAAAGATGTATGAAGTTTTAAATCACCAGCAAACATTGATCTATTGCAGGTTAACGAGTTGCACACATCGTCAATGAATGACTCCGCTAGTGTCACGTTAGTATAAACATTGATTGCGTCCGCTAAGATAAGATTTTGAAAGTTGAAAATTAATTTCACTGAAACCCATGCAAGAAATGTACGAATGAGTAACTTATGTCTGATCCTCTCGAATGCTTCAGAGAAGTCTGTGTACACCACATCGACTTTCCTTCTACGGTATGTGCGTTGAATGTGAGGATGAAGGTCACATTTTGAAGTATCTGCAATGACTAAATAACGAGATACAACCTTCATCCTCGCAATCAACGCACATCTCACTGAAGATGTCTGTCGCAGTCGACTACAGCCTACCAGCCCCGATTTAGTTCGTTTCAATCGTGACTTCGACCGTGAAAGCCTGTGTTCTTAGATATTCAATATTTCTGTAATAAATGAAAAAGTAGACTCGATTTTTTTGGAACATTCAGTAATACTTCAAAAATTCAACTTCATCACAATCCAACTAGCCGTCTATCTCTCAGTAAGTGAATGTCCTGCGAATTCAACACGATTATTCATTTAAAACCTTCGTTAGCATTTTTCCACATTAGTGCACTTTCCTTTTGTGGTGCATCATCACTGTGAAACACTCAGTACAAAATTAATCATACATTAATTGGCTGAGTGCCTTTCCGCCTGAAAACGTTGAAACTATTAATAGAAAAACAAAGGCTGTTAAATTCAACGCGAATACACCTCGCAATCGGGCGTAATGAATTGAAAACACATAAGGACTACATACACGATCGATTAGTTGAAACAGAATTTTTATTACCTCGAGAAAAAAAAATTGAATTTTTCAGTTATTCAAGACGAAAATAATCTTGTTTTTTACTCAATACTTAATTATGCTACGAAAAGTTGACTTGAAGAATTCGACAGTGACATGTCGACGGCATTTGACTGTGTCAACTACGAGGTACTTCTGAATAAATTACAGAAGTATGACTTCAGCAGCATCACCCTTCAGTGATTCTAATAATTATATTTATCGGGCCGCAAACAAATAGTAAAAACATTTGAGTGTTCTGAACATTTCACCAAATGTGGAGTACCCAAAAATTCGATCCTTGGCCCATTTTCATTTCTTCTCTATATTAATGACTTAGCTTCCATAGGTATATCAGCCCCGATCACTCTCGGCAAAGAGGGTGATCGGAGTGACGCTAATGCCGTTATACATAAGATGATCTCTGAAGACATTAAAAAAATTGAAGATTGGTGTGACTGTAATGAGTTATCCTTCAATGTCAACAAAACCAGAATTCTTACTATTCGCTGCACCTTACCTGAGATATATCTTGGTAAATGAATCTTAGAAAGAATACATACTCATAAATTTCTTGGGCTGAATATAGACGAAGAATTGAAGTTCAAAGGCCATACAATAAACTTAAGCAAAAAGCTTGCCTTAGGCTGCTACGCGCTGCGATTCATCTCTATAGAACTAAGCTATGCCCATTGAAGAACAGCCTATTTTGCTTTTACGGATTCCCATATTAGATACGGAATTGCCTTCTGGGGAGTCTGTCCCAGAGATTTATTTCAAATGACGTTTGTTCTCCAAATAAGGGATGTCCTATACATTTGCAGAGCTGCTTTCCAGGTTACATGCAAACTTCTTTTCAGAGCTCTACAGTAGCCTCTTTATAAATTTTGGAAACTATCTCTTTGATACTGAAAAATCATTGATTTTATATGATCAATCGCATGTCAATCCAAATTAAAAAATTCAAGGTGTGTAGTAGATTCAGAAAAGAAGTCAAAATGCTTCTGATTTATAGGGTCGGTAGCCAAGCAGTTCGGCGTGGGTGCTTTGTTCACTCACTCGAATTGACTGTCGTGTTGGTCGGTGGTTCAAGCCCTAGTCTGAACAATCGATCTTCACTTGCTATCGTCCAACCCGTGTTAGGAACCACACGTTAAAAGGTATGACCTCGTTAATCCTTAGCTCGCACTTCGACTTCTGAGGGTTGTCGTTCGTAGGGGTGCGACAGCTGGTTAACGGAAAAACAGATTTTAAACAGATTTTCAAACAGATTTTTTTTATTATATTACGTATCTCTACGCTAGCTTGGCTGAATGCGTCAGCCAAGCTAGGGCTGAATGCGTCGTTGAACAACATATATGCATTGCTCATTTTTTTCTCGCTGTGTGTTTTTTTTTGTGCTCGATAATACGGATTTGCAATGGTCTCTTAGTTTCACCGAAATTGGATTTGCCGCACCCACATAATATCCAGTAAAATCTTTTATGATGATGCCTATTTTCTTCTCAAGATCTTTCTTCTTATTACAGAGCCCGAGAGCACAATCCACTACGTTTCGATGATCTTATTTTTTTGGTAGATTGATGGTGATTATATTCCTGGTTCAGACTGTCCCGTGTTAGTGGGTTTTCGATATACAGACGTTTTCCATTTAGTTCTCTTCACCAATACGTCTAAGAATGGCAATTCGTTGTTGGCTTTTTTCCCCTGTGAAGGTGATGGAAGGCCTCACGCTGTTGAAGTGATTCAGAAAGGTGTCTAGTTCTGTATTCCCATGATTTCATACATTCCATGGCCAGAGTTTCAAACCACCCCATATATATGTTGGCTATAACTGGTGAACGTGGGGATTGGCAGTCCCTGCACACAGTACCCTAGTAATTCCATAATTACTTCTGTAGGTAGGTTCGTTCTATCTATCATGTCCTCGTCTTCGAATAGCTTCCTATGATTTGAAGTGCTTCTCCGACAGGAAAGTTGGTGTAAAGGCTTTGCACGTCGATACTGATTAATTGGTCTTGCTCTGTGACTTTGATCGCCTCTAGTTATTCAAATTTTTCACAAAAGATGAAGTTTTTCCTTGTAGAGGTTGTATTATTGGAAGTAAAAATCTGGACAAGATTCGAGTATCTGAATCTTCGGAACTAATGATCCGTCTGAGCGGAACTCCCTTCTTGGCGGAGATTGGGTAGTCCATACAGGTCAGGCTTACTGTGGTGCGGTGTTAGCGATGATCTCTTCTTTTCCGAAATAGAGACTTGGTGTTTTTCCAGAGTGTGGTACAACTTCCTTTCCATCAGTAGGGTTCCGTGCAATCTTCGTGTATTTTCCCTTCTGAAGAACATTTTGTTCATAGACATCATTATCCATTACAACAGTAGCGTTTTCCTCATCTGCAGGTAAGATCTTGATAGTGTTATCTCTACGTAGGTCGTTCAGAGCTCTTCCTCATCGCTGATGTTAGATGTTCTGGTTCTCTTATGTTAGAACTGGTTCTCAATTCAGCTGTTCTCTGATTTTCCTTCTGAATTAATCTGCCTCAGTCTGATCAATGAGGGAACTGGTGGATTCCACTTGAGTAATTATTTCCAAAGTGGGCACAGATCTTGGACCATCGCCCGAAGATAATTATGGATACTAACAACCAAAACGTCTTGAAGTAACTTGGTTTGAAATCTTTTTAATTTTGAATTTTCTGCTTATTTTTATTCTTTTTATTTCGTTTCACTCTAAAGTCATTTTCATTTTGTATTTTCCTTTCAGGTTTTATTGCTTGATATAATCGATATATCAGCTATTCATTCTAGTTTCATTACTTCTTTCATAGATTTCGTATCATAGTAGAATCATTTTATACAATAGAAATCCGAACTAATGGAAAATTCACCATGAAAAATTGTCAACCACTTTCAAACAAACGGACCAAAACCCTAAAAACAGTTCATCATAATTTGTCCGTGAAAATCTTTCATATGAAATTCACGATGAAATGCAAGTGATTGCACTTGATCAGTGGAATACGATTCTCCAGTAATCAGATAGTATGAATCGAGTGGAATATCGTAATTGAAGCTATTTGTTGTGGAACACAATATATCGCTATTTTTGAGGTTTATGTAAACGTTATTGAATATTGGAGCTGCAATGCCAATAAACCATGAACTTTTCTATGCATGTTTGCGTGATATCAATTATTCAAAATCAATTATTGCAATTGAAACAAGGGAGATTTCATATACGATTAAAATAGCGTTACATATATGTGACTGGATGGAACTTGTTTTCGAAAAAACTAATCAACTCAGTCACAGTGTATTTTCCACGAGCTTTTCTATGGTGGAGAGAATATGATATAATTTTGCAATACTATTCAGTTTGATTAGGAAGAATCAGAGATATGCAGCAGTAAAATCTTCTGTTCAACTCTGTTTCGATATATTTTTTTTTCATTTTTGCAGCTCGTCAATATTTCCTAGTTGCTGTTTCCATTTGGTGAGAGAGAAATGGAATGTGTTTTCAAATCTCCAATAGATTCCAGAGTGGTATTCAAGATACATTCTTCTCAAAACTATCTGATACTGGCTGGAACAGCTCATTTTTCTGTGTCCATTTGACAAATTTCTGTTTTACAAGCCCCCTATACCGGGTGTCAACGAATCTATTAGACAAGTCATAATTTCTAGACTATTAGGAGAATTGAAATGAGATTTGGTATAGTTGAATGGTATGTGGAGAGGAATCAGAAATCCAAAAATGTTACAATATACAGGGTGTTCCATTTAAAAATTCAGAACCGGAGCCATTTCCGCTGAAACCGGAAGTGACCGGAAAGTGAAAAATATGTGAAAACTCTCCTCTCCACATACCATTTATTTGTACCAAATCTCGTTTTGATACACCTAATAGTCTAGAAGTTATGACTTGTCTAATAGATTCGTTGACACCCGGTATAATTCATTTCATTGGTGTTATTTGTTGATGTTGTCTGCTTGTTATGACTTTCCTTTGTGGAACAAAAACTTCGAATGCAATAACAATAAAATAATTATATTTGGAGCCACCTGAGACCATATCCAACCTATACCTATCATCATGTTGGTTTGGGCACGATAGAAAAATAGCAGCATTATACAACTCTCTAGACTCTCATAAAAAAATCATAACACACTCATAACGATGAAACTTTCTCTTACAGTTATATGTTTCAACTTTTTCAAACCTCAGTTATTGTCAAGCCCTTTACCCCAGTTGAATTGTTATGTGTGTTAATCAGTTCATCTATAAGAGGAGTCATTCTTCTGGAAAAACATACACCACGGTAGGAGTTCAAATAGTTTCAGAATTTGATTAAGAGATTCTATATACCTGTGTATCCAGATAAGCTTTTTTTGTCATGAGACCCTTGCAGAGTATTTCAGAGTATTCATTTTTGCATATCGTGAGACTTCATAATCAATAATATATCGTTGGTTCGAATTTGAACAAATACGAGTTTACCATTATTCTCGTCCTCCTGAGAATTTTAAATTCAAGATCACCACCTCTCTTGCGTTAGCTGATGCCTTGGACTTGCAGGAAATAGTTAATGGAATCAAATCTTTACGAAATGTCGGCACCATCTCTACATATGAACTATATGAACTGATACTATGAATAGAAAATATGTTTTATCGACCTACTTTGGCTATCTTCACTCTCCACAATCTGAAAAATATGAAAATTGTAATGGAGAACTTAATACAGGTGTAGAAAAAGCAAACTTTTTCGTTCACCTCGATAAGGTATTGCGTAGATTCAAAGTATTTTTCAGAAAGAAAAATAGTGTATTCATCAGTAGCTTGAATTTATCAATTTTGCTATCAACAAAAGAGCTTACAAATACTTATATTATCGTTTTGAAGGCTGAAATGTACTCATCGTCTTCAGAATTAGAAGAACAAATTAATATTACAGTGTTCTTTGGTTCTTTTTTTTAACTTTATCCATATATGTCAAGATGGTGTTTTAATGTGGAATATGTCAAATTTGTTGATTGACTTCTGAAATATTAAATATGGTACAAGATGTTCACCGATACTAACTTATTGTAATTTCCCCACTATCCATATTGTTTCATTGTGGGTTCGACAATAATGGACTAGACAGGTGAACTCTACTCCATTTCACTGCTATACTGCCAATACAAAACAAAAACTTCAACTGAACTTCAGACTAATTCTCACATGTCTATCGCCTTATTAGCTAACTTCGTATCGCACTTTCAACTAAACTAGCCCTTTCTGCCTGTTGGTAGTGCTTTTATATCCCAATGGATGTCTTCGGAAGCCGATAGAAATATTCTCGAAGCGATGCGACACCTAGAACGATCGAGAAGCGCAAATAGATTTTAGTGAGACATTGCACAAGTTACAGTAGATTGATGAAGACCAGTGGCGCCCGGCATTATTTTTTTCAGGGGATAATTTACAATATCTTGCTTCAAGAAAAGTAGTCAAATACGATCAATTTCTGAGAAGCTACTCGAAATACACTTTTCTATAGGTGTAAGAATATGCGCTAATTCTTTGAACCTACGACTTTCACAGAACCTACGACTTTCATTGGCAATCATTCTCGTCTCCTTCCACTCAACTCAATGTTCACAGTCTGATTTCAAAATGTGTTCTGATGACTTTGATCCTGTCAAGCATCTATTCTTGATGTAATCTCGATTTTTATTTTCACTCACTTTCAATGGCCTCGAAGTTCCACCAATACGATTTCAACAAGAACAATGCATATTATGAATCCAATTTTTTATTCTTTCTTCTGTGTTGTTGGGTTTTCTATGCGTATAGGTCCCAATATATTTGTTGTTTCTTGAGCAGTTTCAATATTATATGTAAAATGTGTCGGCATTTGTTAAGTTGGTGGATGTTGAATTTGTGATGCTGTTTGTAGGGTCATTTGGTTTCCACTTATTTGATCTGTTATAGAAACTATTATGGTTAGGTTAGGTTAGGTTAGGTTAGATCCAAAGTGAGTGGGTCTATTCGACTCTCCACCGCAACCCGCAAGAGTTTATTGTGGCTTACACCTATTCACACTAGAGCAAATAAATCCAGCTTCTTAACGAAGCCGATTAGTTTGTATGGTGAGTGGTCTTTCAGGTCAGATGGTAAAAGTACGGCTCTGTCGAACTCTAAAAACCTGATTCGGTCCTCAGCGGGGCAGGCACAAAGTATATGCTCTGCTGTTTCATCGTTAATGAGGTAGTCGGATAGTCAAGGTGCAAGATTCCCACCTTGATACCCGCAACAACCTTCCCATATGAGGGTTTTTGCACGTCAGCTAAACCTGAAACTATTTATTATATATACCCTTTCAACACTCACATGATGAATTTCATCAGTTCGGACTTCCATTGTCTAATATGATATAAATTGATTCGGTATCCCTGAAAAAATCTATAAAAAATAAGGAAAGGATTATCTGAGAAATAACAATTATATTAAGCAAAAAAAAACTGAAATTACAATGAAATAAAACACAAGTAACAACCAAAAATGAAAAAAATTGAACTATTAACACGAGATGAAAACTGAAAAATCATTAACAAGAAATAAAAAATAAAAATTGAAAGATTCCAAACCAAGTTACTTCACGACGTTTCGTTCGTTAGTATCCACAATCGTCTTCGGGTGATAACTGGATTTATTCCCCCAAGATCTGACTATGTATAGGTCATTCGAATGCTTTCACCTATCTCCTCTTCCCTTGTTGCTTGTATTTTATTTAATTTTAATTTCAGTTTTTTTTTGCTTAATATAATTCTTATTTTTCAGCTAATCCTTTTTTAATTCTTTACAGATTTTTTCAGGAATTTCAAATCAATTTTTATCATATTAGACAACGGAAGTCCGAACTAATGATATGCACCACGAAACACTATCAACTATCTTCAAACAAACTCACATGATGTGTAGGTATCTATTAGTATTTGTTTTCATTCGCTAATCATTTGTATCAAATTGATCTTCCACTTCAACGTTACATCAAGGAAAAGAAGTTATCTATCTTGTTCAATCTCAATTGTGAACTGCATTGTTGGTTTCTGTTCATTAACATGATTTAAAGGAACATTAAGATCAATATAATTTTTATTCCAAATAGTACATATATTGTTGACACATCTCCACCATTAAGAGACCGTCCTGATGAGTTTCGACAAAATATTCTCCAAAATGTTCCATATATATGTTACTCGAGGGGGGAGATGGGGAAACCCGAAATCATTGATGTGTGACTGAAAGTGAATGTTTGCCCTGTTAGATAAACATTGACGTGGTCAGGATTACGAATTGGTCTAGTCGATCTCCTCCTGATGACGCCAACATGGTTGGTGAAACGCACATCGAGAAGAGTGTTACAGTTCTGGTGTTTGGGAGCTGTGCTTGTTTTGAATGTTATCCTATAGTTTACTACCGGTTTGTTGAAATTTCGATCCATATAACTAGGATAAGTCGACTGAACAAGTTACTAGTTGCGGAGTAAATTACCATAATGAAGTTCATTCCAGAAATGCATTAGTGAAAAGTAACACCGTCGTACTGTGAATTTTATGCTAGCGACGTACAGCATGAAATTCTTTCCAGGGGTGTCTAATTTTCTGTGAAAAATGTGTTGGTTCTATTATAGCAACGAACAACTTTGTGTTTGCTGGGTCACTACCACGCTTCAGGTGAATAAATTCAAAAGCATGCCAAAGAGACAACATGAAGAGGAATATTTTCTCCGCTCAGTGAATAAGGTAGAATTTGCACCAAACATTCATTTAAGAATGTGAAATGAGTGAAATCCAGGAAGTAACCATTACATATTTGTATGCCAGGAATGTCAAAATGGAATGTTAATTTGATTGTATTTGGTTTTTCATGAAACTCAGAAACTTAATTTTATTTATAGAGTGTGTAAGAGCCAAATGGATTAAATTCATTATTTCGGTGACTGTACATATTTAAAAAATAAAATACCAAAACACGTCAAATGTAAATTATATTTTGAGTCTCTAACGTGAAAATGCTGCCCCTACCTTCAACCCCCTTCAAATGACATATACAACCCCTAATTTTTAGAATGGGAAGTATAGGTTTGTGATATATCGTTTGAAAGATCTCATCATTCTCTATTCAAAATTGTTATCGCTTTCGAATTCATTGTAACAATTAAGATAAAATAAATTGAAATCATGTGGTTACCGAAATTCGATAAAATACCCTAAAAAATTGAAATGTAATACAAAACGTAATGAAATGTAGAATACGAAAAAAAACTATGGATGTTCACGAAGTAGATGTTCAAAATGTTCACCGCGAACATCTTGGCAACGTCCTAATCTCAAAACTGGCTCTTCTAACATTATTTAACAAATCAGGCGTGACCGACCTAATCGCAAGCGTTATACGTTCTTTTGTCATTCAAATCTGAAGGTTTAGTTCTGTACACATCGCTCTTTACATATCCCTATGAAAAGAAATCTAATGATGAAAGATCAGGTGATCGCGCTGGCCATTCAATAAATTCTCGCCTTCCTATCCACCGACTGAAAAATGTTGTATCGAGGTATTGCCGGACATTAACTTGGTAATGTGGTGGTGCTCCATTCTGGTGAGACTATATCGTATCCACTGGAACTTGAGGGTTTTCTGGATCAGAATATAAAATTGCTAATCTTGGAATGACATCATTTTGAAGTAGTGAAGTAGTGAAGTAATTATATGGTTTCCTACAATTCCTGCCCAAAAATTAACCTTTTGAGGATAATACGTGTGTTCTTCTCCCATGCAGTGAGAATTTTCCTTTGACCAGTAGCGACAATTGTTTAGCATGACCGTTATCAGAAAATATAACGTCTTGTAGTTAGATAATATTGTTATCCAACATGTCCATCATTTGCTCACAAAAATAAGATCTTCTATGAAAATCGTGTCCCATGAGCTCTTGAGTAGGTATCATTTTATAGGGATGCATTTTATTTTCTTTCAATATATTTACTATCGATGTATGGCTAACATTGAATGGAGTGGATGCCTGTCTACTCGATGTATGTAGGTTTTCTTCAAGCTCAAGCATCACATCTAATTTGAGTTCATCAATCATTGCATTGGCAGCTGCTTTTTTTATGTGCCCCACATGATCAAGCTCGCGAAACTAATTCTCTATTTCACTTACTGTTCCTTGAGATATGGGCGGTGAATTAGGAAATTTCTCATGAAATAGGCAAGTTACTTCCTGTTCCAATGTTCCAGTTTCATTTCCGTAAACAATCATTTATAAAACTGTTATTTTATGCATTTCCGTTAATCTAACCCTTTGTCAGACTTGAAGTTAACGAACTTCAAACTTAAATTAAAATACTGACAACTAATGTTGTAACATACAGAACAAGTTTTAAAGTAACGTTGTCACAGAAATTATTCACAGTTTTTTAAAAGAATACGATCTAAAAAGAGTATTGCTGTGGTTTTTGCTTACTTTCTTATTATCAATACCTCAAGTATATTACAATATGTTTTGAGTGTATTTTATCGAATTTCGGCATCCATAGTTCAAAAAGGTTCACCGAAAGTTTTTGAAATATTCTCCTTTTGAATGTGTGCAGGATCTTTCTCTATATTACTAACAGTTGAGTCAATATCATTTTGCAGAGAATCCAGATACATACCACCTGTTGAATTTACAGTAAGAAAGAACTCACAAGGGAATTTCCAAAAATATCAGCTCACGAGTTTTTTATGTGTATACCTCGTGTAACAACAATTGTGGCAATTAACAACATTCAAATTCGACAGGAAATTTTCGTTTTCTATGGCTCATTCACTCATAATTTCGCAAAATTGCATGCAACAATCGAAGTTGTCTTCATTTTGGTTTTTGTACCGTTTCATATGGATAATCAGCATAAACTGAAAATTGATTCACTGGTTATATTAGTACTTAGAATCGATTTCAGGAAAGTATATCGGTAACATTTCAAAGCTCTGTATCTTCTGAGAAAAAGACCGATTCTCAATATCTATGAGGTATATCTCGGCCACCATTTCATTCAAAAATAAAGAAAGTCACCTCAGAGGTTTGAAGGTTCCGCGATAGTTTTCAGATAGAAAAATGTCTCCCTCACAAATAACTACTTATTTTATGTTTGCGAATGGATCAGGAAGGATATTCAATAGTCGCGCTACATCATATGCAAAATTTAGTCTGAACGATAGATTTTCACTTGCTATGGTCCAACCCGTATTAGGAATCACACGTTAAAAGGTAAGACCTCGTTAATCCTTAGCTTGCACAAGTTTTGACTTCTGAGGGTTGTCGTTCGTAGGGGTGCGACAGCTGGTTAAACAGATTTTCAAACAGATTTTTATTTTGTTTTCTTCTTGTGTTGTATTTGTGTTGAGTGTATGATGACAACTGCCTGATATCCAATAAGATTGCGTCCATGAATAATAAGGAAAGATTATGAATTGGTCCAACTTTACTTGAGAGATATGTTATGTGGAAAATAAAAGACTATCTATATGGCCACTAAGATACGTACTTAACTTAAAACCTGAGAGCTATTATTTCCTGGTCTATGTTAATAGTAGAGGTGTGTGAGTTATATTCGTATGACGTAAAAACTGGGAATTTTGTTTTATAAATATGTGTGTAGATTTATTCCAAACATCCAAAAATGTATAACAAGTTACTTTCCTTTTCAGCTCGTCCTATAAGCTTCCACGTAGATTATATTTCCAGTACTAATTGCAATGATTGAACATCTGTCACTGGGATAATACATTCAACCGCTACATTCATTTCGAAAACTACTAAACATAATGAATGCAGGAATCGAAATTCAATTTAGTGGCCGTAAAAACAAAGGGATGGATAATGTAATGATAAAATTTTTATATTGATCGTATTTAAATTCGATTTCCAAATCATTATTCATTTCATTCAATTACCTCGCGGTATGTACGTGACAATCGTTGTGGATATTTATCTTTGTGACGATCCCATTCATTGGTGTGTCCGTTGTAAATCATTGCGTGACTGGAGATATCTTCAATAACTTAATTGACTGTTGAATTATTTTTTCATGAGGAAAAATACCTCATGATACATGTTTTTTTGTTAATAAGGATATTTAAGGAGTAAAAAGCTGAAGTTTCTGACTTCTCTACTCTTCTGCGTTTTCCGCTATCTTTCGAATAACACCGGAAAATGTCGCTTTTCCAAAAGTTCCCAGAAGCATGGCCAATTCCTTTTTTACCACACTTTATGGCAAATAAGTACAAAGCATCCAACAAGTGGCAAAATCCAGATTTCATCAAAATAGTCATTTTACCATCCCTTTGAATCAATTCAATTTTATGAAAAAGTACCATCTTTATTTGTGAAATTATAAAACAACAACAATAAAAATTAATTGGCGCTCCGGGGCCGCAGGAAAACTCGAAAAAGATCTTGATCTGTCAGTGTCCTCCTCTAATTGTGGTGAAAATAATCTGCAGAGGTATGAATAACTTTCAAGTTGCAAGTCTTCACCACTGATATCTAGCGTGGGTAAAACTGAGGAACTGATTGTTTTTTGGAGTGAAGTCCAAAAGAATTATTTGGTAATTCTTTACTGAATTTCATTGGTCTGGACTTCCTTTGTCTAATATGATATAATATGATTTGAAATCCTTGAAAGAACAAATAATATTGGCTTCGAGTATCCATGTTTTGATGACCGCCACTAAAATTGTCATAAAATTAACTCCAAAGAACACCAAGGTTTGAGTGTAAAATATCATCAATGTTCATAATAAAACTTCGATTCATCAGAATATTTCATATATAGATTGAAATACGTAGAATATATGTATGAATGCTGTGAAATAGTTAGATTTGGTGAAACAATCGTGATCGTTTCAGCTGAAAAGAATAAAATGGTTCATAAACGGTCTCTCCATTTTGAACTAATGACGAAACCTTTTTTTGGTTCCAAACGGTTCATTTCAATAATCATACGAAGGATTCAGTAAAATATTAGATAAATCATAATAAATACTGATCACTCTAGATCCCTAAGCCTGAGGATTAAGTTGGGAATGGGAAAAATACCAGCGTGGTTCAAACAGAACTGGCTGGTATCTCAATTGCCACCAGGAAATAACCAGGAAAGGAGTTTCTGGCAAAAACATAACAATCTGCACTGATAGTAGACAGGCCCGCTTATCAGTAGGATTTCTGACTGGCCACTGTCAACTAAGGGAACACCTCCACATAATGGGGCTAGTGAACAAACCTCTATGCAGGATATTTGAACAGGAAGATTATACTGTCAGGCATGTCTTTTGCGAGTGTCCGGAGTTATCGTCAACAAGAGAGTGTGTGTTCAGCGAGGTTTGGCCTACACCTGCCGATATAAAGGAGATGTCTCCCAGAGAACTGTCCACCTTCCTGGAAAGGACAGGATCGACGATGACCTAGGAGGACAACTCCTTGGGAGGATGTACAATGTGTCACATGTGGCCAAGTGCTGTGGGACTACACTCACTCTCCCTACTCTACAGATACCGAAATACTGATCAACAGAACAATCAGTTACACAAACCAACCAACACAATACCTCACTACCCCACTTTGTCTTCTTCCAATTAATTTTCAATGATGTATCTCCTATGGCTACACCTTTTTTCGCCAACACACTCACTTGCAAATAGTTTCGAAGACAAACTACCAAACACATATCATCATATCATCCGAACAGTCTTATTTGAATTACATTATATTCGACTCATCAAATATTTCAGATGATGATTTGTTTCGTAGTGTTACTATCCCTAGCCGATTTGAGTATGATACATCCTTCAAAATCAGATATGATTTATTACCATTGGTAGGAAGTGAGTAGATCTATTCCTCACTCCATTGCAACCCGCAGTGATCAGGTGGTCGAGCAGGTAGCAAAAGTATTACTCTGCTGAACCCTGAAAATCTGATTAGGTCTACAGCGGGGCGTGTACAAATTATATGCTCTGCTGTTTCATTATCTTACAAGCGTAGATGTTGCGCACTCGTTTCGACAGTCCAAATCTCTGCATATGAACATTCAGACGATAGTGGTCTATAAATTGGCCTGTTGAACAACGTAGGTCATTTCTGCTGAAGTCTAACAATTGTTAAATACCAATCTTCGAATGATGAAAAGGAACAACTCTGATGGATTTTTTCAAAAGTCGGTAACTTCATTATCTTCCAAACCAGTGTGGCCAAGAATCTAAACCAGATATAATTTGTTGAGTCTTCCTATTGAAGAGGAGTCTTCCTACCAACTCAGATGTCACTAATTGAGAGCCGAGAGCTTCAACGACCAATTGACTGTCCGATACTATTTTTACTGATTCGTGAGTGACGTTGGTTTCCATCATTTTCTACACATGCAAATCAATGGCGTAGATTTTCGCTTGAAATATGATCGTGTAGATATCCTAATCAAGTTATTTTTTGTCCTGGGTCTGTGACTGCACCACCTGCACCACAAACTTATATTGATACCATCCGAAAAGGAAAGAAAAAATTGATGAAACACTGAAATTCACTTTCAGAACTTCGACCCCTCCAATAAGTTCACTGTGTTGAAATAGTTGATAATATTACAGAAACGTTGATGATATGAAGCCTTTCCTTTTCAAAATTTCAAAAATGGACTAGCAAACCCCTCTGAAGCTTTGGCCCCACAAATGTAAAAGACTTATTTTTGATCATCATGTTTATTCAGAGCACTCGATCTACCCGTTGAAAAAATGAGCATTTATTATAACACTATGAAAAAATGGATTCATATTCATTCAGGACGATTCTTCACCACACTTCCAGCTCATTAGTTTCTTCTGCATTTCCAGTTAATACCAAATCATTCCGCAAAAGTTCTAATCAGCTGATCGATTTCATTTTCTATTTCTTTGCTTTTCACAATTTTATTGCTAGATAATTTGAGTGAATTTTATAGGAAAGACATTATTATCGAGTTGTATGGAGTAACTAGTAAGTGGTCCCCTCTAAAATTGCCGTTTTATTTCCTAGTCTGGTTTATAGTTGAGTAGTCGCATTTTCAGAGGTAATAAAAATTATTTCAACGACCTAGATTTAAGTTGTCTTCGTGTTTTAAAATAATCGAGGTTTCATGTATTCCATGATATCCATTAGATAACAGAAGTTGAAAAATTATATTAAATTACGAAATCATAAGGTGTGTTGAAGTATTGAAAAAAAAATTGATGATTCTTTTTTATGATTTCTGTTTCTACTAAATATTTGATCAGGTATTGTATTCCGCCCTGTATGTATATCTGACGTAATCAACTCAAAAACTACTGAACGAATTCTCATGTGCTTTCGCCAATGAATTAAGTGATGTAAGATCCATTATTTATGTTTTGTGTAATGACCATATCATCCGTGAACAATCCACCATATATTATTCTTCTTTCATAAGTCTACAGAAAATGCCGTGATGACTTATGTATATCTTCTGAGGATACCTTACTATACCCCTAACGTTTACTAAATATCTTATCAATCATTTCATTTTGTTTTCAATGTGCCGCCCTGTACATTGAGATATAAACATTAAATCGCAGGAGAGCCCGTTGAAAACTGATTATTAATAATGTCCATCAATGAATTGGTTCAAACACATTTTATGTGATTCTTCATAAACAGATCACAGACCATTTAGTTCAAAATAGAGCTGATATTTCGTGAAAAAAATATTCATATCCCCACCACAATGACGACAGTAAATTCCTTGTCAAATAGGTTAACTGATGTAGCAAGTTCAGAACAGAGCGTACATAAAGTTATGGTTGATTAATTATTATGCGGTTGTTATAATCTGCATCAAGCCAAAATCGATTATTCTACGTCATCGTCGTTGTAATTCTGCAAACTCTGTTGTTATAACTTTCAACTGAAAAACATTCCACCTTTTGGTTAGGTAAAGATACTGAAGTAATAATGAATCTTTTGAATTGCATACCATTTTCAATTCATACGTGGTGGTGTGATGGAATTGAAAAGAATTATTTCACGTACAGACTTCTTCAAATATACGAGTTTATTTGAGGTGGAATAAGTGTGCAAACGGATCCGACTTTTCTCTGAATTTTAGTTAGAGCTCGCTATCAGTTTCATCATATGACCCATGCCCTGCCTATATGCCTAAACGCGGTCGACTCAAAAATTAGCAAATTCATGTGTATAATTCATTATTCTTTGTGAATTGGTTGAAATATGACGATGTTATCCGTGATAAGTGAAAAACCCTGCCTAATGTTTTTGAGATATAACAAAACAATTCACTACATATTATTATTTTTTTACAGGTCTACAAACAAATCTGCAATAACTTATAAGGATATCTTACTATACCAATTTAAATATATGAAATAATAGTCACATAAAATGTAGCGATTGGAATGCTAATTAGGAGTATATAATAATAATATTGAATGAATACGGCAGTTGCCTTGAACATTAATTACATGCACTTTACAATTGTTAACACTGCAAGTCAAATTAATATCTAATTATCGCAAAATTGAAACTATCGCGAGAGATAATGAATTTTAGCGGCCTCACAAACGTAATGCGACACACGTAATGAAGAAATGTTATATAAAATGATTTGAAAGTCCTGAATAACTAACAACTAACAAAAAACCTGAAATGAAATAATAGTGAAATAAAATACAAGTAAAAATGGAAGAAATTGAACAAAAAATATATCAAAATAAAATTAAAAAGTTAAAGATTCCAAACCAAGTTAATTCACAACGTTTCGATTGTCAGTATCCACAATCGTCTTCTGGTGATGACTTCACCGATTCATCCGTGAGCTGACTATTTATAGGTCATTTGAGTACTGTCACTTATCTCTGCGCTTCTTTTTCCGCTTCACTGGTTTAGTGGGAGATGACCGTTTGGCCATTTTTCGCTTGATTATAGATTTCCATATGTTATGTATCTCTACGCTAGCTTGACTGAATACATTGTTGGATAACATGTATGCGGCTTCTTTGAAATTCCTCCTAAACCAATGTTTCTCTTTGTGTATGATCTCAGCTTGGAACTATTCGATGTTATGTTGATGGGTTCAAACATGCTCTGCTATTCCTGATTTGCTGGTTTCCCCTCGCAGTGGGTGTCTCTTGTGCTCGGCAATGCGAACATTCAGTGGTCTCTCAGTTTCACCGATATAGGATTTTCAGCACTCACAGGGTATCCAGTAAATCCAATTCTTGGAATCGCAGTTCTCGTTTGGTGGCCTGGTTTTCGTGAGGCTGACACGGATAGTGTTTCCGGATCCGAAGCAGGTTCTGATGTTGTACTTTGATCCAATTCTTCGTATCTTTTGATTTACTTACTTCGTCTCACACACGTACAAGCAATCTCTTGCTTCTGTGAGTATGCATGTTTATTATTCTATATTTATTGATTGTATTAAATCTTCTATTTGATATAAATGTTATTATTATTATTATTGTACTGGTTTTTGTTTAACGTAGTGAATTATTTTGACGGTTGAATGATTATTATTCACAAGCTGAAGTACCTGGCTTCGCTCAGGAAGTTGATATGAGATTGTGTGGTAGTTGAAATAGACTGACCTTGCTCTATAAACCTCCACCAACGGGTGAACCCACTCATACACATAGGATATGAATGGTCCACAATGCTCCAGAACATTCCACTCTGTTCTGGAATGTTCCACAATGACGTGAGATGTTCTGAAATATTCCAGAAAGTTACAGACAATTTCCGAACATTCCAAATTTTTTCGGAATGATTTGAAATGTTGTGGAATGCTTCAGAACACCCTCGAATCTACTGAACCGTTCAAGAATTTTACAGAGGAGGAAACATCCATCTTAGAAAGCACCCCAATCAGCACCACATAGCTCCCTTGTTTGTTCCACTATATTCTGGAATGTTCCAGAATGAACTCGAAAATTCCAGATTGTGAAAGGATGTTCACCCAGCTGATAGTAAGATACATCAATCCTTCACAAAAAACTGTCTTTCAAAGAATATTCCTGGACATTTCGGTTTGTTCTGGAATATTGTGGAACATGATTGTTAGTATTGTTATTGGCTTCTACTACCGTGGCTTGAGTTGATAATTTCAATTATTCATTAACTCTTAACGTCTTAATGTGAATGTTATGATATAAAAGGCAATAATAATGTACATGAAATGCTTGAGGCACCTAACGTAAGGATCAATATCGTATCAGTCAAAATAGCTTTCCAATTACGACATTAACCATAATTTCACCAAAATTGAAATGGGTATGCTATGCTATCATAAAAAGACAGACATATGCCGTTGCAAACTTTTTTGCAGGTTTGTAGATCTATAAAAGAAAAAAATATGTGATGAAATTTTTTGTTAGATCCGAAAGGCATTAGGCAGTGTTCAAAGCGGAAAAATTAACTTTTACAAATTCACTTCAGAGAGTAATAAAGTAATGAAATTTCAATAGTGGCTCATTTGCGTTTATTCATTAAGTATATTCCTAATTCTCATAGCTAGAACTGAACCAATAGCCTTCTTTTTGCTTCTACGAATTTCAAAGTAGAAAGAAGTATTTCAACAATTATACTGAATCAGTAATTCAGTTTGACTCGTCGAGTTATTCCTCTATTAGTTGTTGCCCGTGACTTCACCCGCGTAGAATTTGGTTAGTCACAATAAGTTTCGTGACAGACAAACCCCAGATTAACCCAAAACTTCAAGTTTTCAACTTCAAAACTGACGAAATTCAAAACAATCTTTGAACCCCTATTTTCCCCCTTGGGGGTGGAAATTCCTTTCTCTTTCTCTTTCTTGATGCCTATTCACTCAATACAAAGAACCTACCTGCATATTTCAAAATCCTAGGTTCAGTAACTTCGGCTGTACGTTAATATAAGAGCGGGCAACAGCTAGTAAATTATATTTTTACTTCAAAAATACCGAAACTAAAAAAAAATATGCCAACTGCACTAAGTAATGAATAGCTTCGAGAATCCAATTATGTTACCTATGAAGAAATTCGCAAAACTAACACAACCGTCAATGACGCGTTCGGGTCACGTCCTCGGCAATGCTCAGACTGCCCCTCTACCCCCGCGCATCGTCCCCCGTCGTCTTACAGTATACGCGATGCGTAATGGCTTACTGAGTTGCGTCAAGTTATTCTTATCGAGATAACTTTTAAACAATTTGTCCAAATTACTTACTGTAAAAGACAAATTTTATTTATATTAAATACTTGAAACGACAATCGAATCGAATTTAATGAAAATTCGACAGATACTCCATAATGTGCTCGGTAAAAAAAGTATCCAATTTAATTGTACTTATGGTTCAGTATTTGGATATAGTGGCTACCACATAAGAGGTAGATATTCAAGATTAACCATCTTACCGTACATTATCTGCATGTAACTCCAACGGTATAGGCAGCGCACGCCAAGCTAGCTCTCTAAGACCAAGAATGTTTTCGGCTTACTTGATACTTATCGTAATATTATGTCCCAAATTACACAAACTCTTTGTAAATTGTAGCCTATATTCTCATGTATAAGCTGTATTTATGTAAAGTTTCATCTAAATCCGTTCAGTCGTTTAGGCGTGAAGGAGCCACAAACATACACACATATCAGAAATACGCGACGGACTGTGGCTGCTCATCATTTTGAGGTTCAACCCAGTACAACTCGAACTTCACTGTTTATGAACTCCATCATTTGGAGAACTGCCTTCATGTGGAATAAACTTCCTGGGAACGTTTTTCCAAATGAATTCAATCTGCAGTGATTCAAATCGAATGTGAATTGCTACTTTCGCACAGGCACCGCCCTTAAAGCGGCTCAAGGATTTTTCTGTGTGCTCGTATTCTGTCCTAAAGAAAAAATGCATACATACATCCATCCTCACAAACTTTCATAATTATATTAGTATATAGATATAGATGAGTGATTAAACTGTGAAAATGGTTTACTTCCTTCGTGATATAGTCATTCGAATATTACTGGAGTTTTTTCCCAACACCAAATCGTTATTTTTAACACCTCGACACGTGTTTCGATCACCAAGTGATCATCACCAAAGAGGAAGATTAAAACAGTTTTAATCTTCCAAGCCAACTTAACTAAATTCAACTGAGATTTTTCAGTGAACGGCGATGATACGAGTATATCCTTCTATGGAGAGGTCATCTATGAGATCATCAGAATGCCCAATCCACGAATATAAAATAAACGAGTCTCTGCAAAAAGGGTTTGTTGGAAAATCAAGTTTTGACATCCACTTCCAAACGAGATTGAAATCAAAGCTCAAAAACAAATCTTTTGTGATAAAACACAAGACAACAATGTTTCGACTCGTCATTAGTACTGCTATGCTGAACTATGAAAGCATTCTAAAACCAAGAACTTTCTCGCAGTGCTTGTAAACTTTCATTAAAAATATATAAATATGCTGAATGTGAATATCAAGAATATTTTATTTACCATATATTCACAGTTAACTTTTTTTTACATTCCGACTAGACTTTTTTTGTGAATATTCTCACATGATTATTAATGACAGTTAATTTATCTTTGAAGAACTCCAACATTTACATGAGATTCTGCAGGTTTTGATAGACTGATAACTACTATTTGTCAGCTCTCGCCTACATATAAATCAATTATTTTGTTAGCAACGCTTCAATTTTTCCAGTAATATAACGGCACTGATAGTGCCGTTATATTACTGGCATATTAAGGCATCGTCAGGTGTAGCTGACGTGCAAAAACCCTCATATGGGATGGTTGTCGCGGGTATCAAGCATCTTGACTATCCAATTACCTCATTAACGATGAAACAGCAGAGCATATACTTTGTGCCTGCCCCGCTGGGGCAGGTTTATAGAGTTCGGCAGAGCCGTACTCTCATCATCCGACCTGAAAGAGCACTTCCCATACAAACTAATCGGCTTCGTTAAGAAGCTGGGTTTATTTGCTCGAGTGTGTATAGGTGTGAGCCACAATAAACCCTTACGGGTGGCGGTAGAGGTTCGAATAGACCCGCTCACTTCGGACCTAACCCAACCTGTATACTGGATTTAATCGAAACCTGATCACAACATGGAGCAACGAAAGAGTTCACATACGTCATCAATTTGTGCATTCGAAATAAGTAGACAAAGTAATGAAAAATAAACGATATTGCTTGTGCTTCGAATAACGTAGCCTCTCAATGGATAAATGATTCAATAATTTTAGGTCCTTTTCTCAAAAATCGTCCGCACTTAGTTAGTTATTCTGTAAATACATTATATTTTATATTCCACTTGCCACAATTCATTAGTTGTGAAAACAACTTTTTATGTGTTATAAAAACTTCAAACCATAAAAACTACACTAAATTGAAGATCAACCAAATTTACAACATTCGGTTTGTAAGGTTTTGACAGATATGATTGTAGGAGCATGAATAATTGATATGACATACTAGAAGCAGAGTCAACAATATCCTTCACAGTGTTATTTACAAATGTCGCGAGCGGAAAGATCAAATCTTTCAAAACGAAGTTTTGATGAAATTAGATTGCGTAATCCACTGCAAATGAAGAAATTGCTCAAGAAGAGCGCCGTGCTCGGTGTTGCCAGGAATACTGGTTAAAATCTACTGATGACTCAGTTTACTTTCTTTAATAATTATATTGAATGACTGTAAATAGTACAAATCACCATGAACATAGTATTTACCAAAAAATATATTTTCTTCTGTGTTTTGTATCAAGCTATTGTTTTTTTTTTGGCATAAAATCTACTACTAAGCATGAAAATGACTTAGTAAAACTGGATGCGTTAGTATGGTCCGAATTTGTGCTTCACAAACACGATATAAAAAAATAATAATTACTCAGCTAATAACATTAGGTGTGAAGGTGTGAAGGCGGTGTGAAGTTCGAAGGGGTAACAGTGCATTTCTTTAGGGTTCCCTCCTCATTTATTTTTTGGATGGGTCAACTCAAAAAATTGAAATTTGGGTAGAAAGGTGCCACGTCAACAATCTCTAAAATGGTCAATTCTCGTCCATTGGAAGAAAAATTTGAAGCGATTTTTATTTATGGTGCGACGCGTAATTTTCACGAGACCGAAAGGATTTTCAATGAACGTTTTCCGAATCGTCCTATCTGTAGAAAATATTTCACGGAACTTGTATCCAAATTCACAACTACTGGTAGTGTACATAACAAAAAGCCTTCAGGTCATCCGTCCGTTCCGGAAGAACAGCAAGTGCAAATAAATAATTGATGAGATGGTAGTATATCGCGAATGTTTGTGAGGTGTCTGCTTCTACTGTTTGAAGACTTTTGAAGAGGAATATGTATCATCTATACAAAATTAAATTGGTGAACCAATTAACTGAAGATGACCCTGATCGAAGAACAGAATTCTACGAAATCATGACGGAAACCTATCTCCACAATATTTGTTTTAGTGACGAGTCTACATTTTTTTAAACGGCAATGTTCACAGACAAAATTGCCGTTATTGGAGTGACACCAACCCTCGCGTTTTCCGGGAAACACATACCCAATATCAAGAAAAAATTAACGTTTGGGCAGGAATATTGGGAAACTATATTGTAGGATCTCTAATTATTGATCAAACTGTATTTGAATATGCTGGAAACTACTTTTGACCTTCTCATCACTGAAATCCTCNTATGCCAAATTTAAATTTTTTGAGTTGACCCGTTCAAAAAATAAAAGTGGGGGTATTAAAGAAATGCACCCGTATATATTCTAATCACTTATTTCAATTCTTTATTCATTCATTTTAATAAAATCGACAAATGTACATCATGAAGTCATAATTAATTTTAAGAAACATCGATAGAATCAGTTTTACGTATAGGAGATCAATTTTCTGTGAACGGAAATATAGAATGGTTATTTCAATGATCCTTTCCTTGATAACATTGTTTTAGAACGAAATTAACCGACTCCATCATGAATGCGTTTTCAATATCGATATACAAATTTACTGTATCAATTAAAAGGTTTGTATTAACCCGTGCAATCTAGCTGTGTATTTTACATACCTGAATTTGCAATACATTTAATTGTCTCTCTTCCCCAATTGCTTCAGCAAATGAAGTATACGTTTACCTAAGTTCGTAAATTACACCGTGCCGATTGTTGATAAAATTGATATTAGGTCTTGAGAGGCTAATTTGATTTCGTTTAAATATACTGAAACTTTGACGTAGAACTTTCGTTTAAAAAATCTGTTTGAAATCTGTTGCATACGAACGACAAGTCTCAGAAGTTGAGAAACTTGTGCGAGGTAAGGATTAACGAGGTCCTACCTTGTAACGTGTGATTCCTAGCACGGTTGCAGAATAATTCCAGCTTCAACCAGATACATTCTCTCGAGAAAAATATCTGGTCGAGGCAGGAATCGAACCCATGGTCTTCCGATCGTGAGTCGGGCGCACTATCACCGCAGCCAATTCCACAACATGTATCCATTATTGACCTTCTTGCCTGTGCTAACAATCTTACGTTAAAAGCTAAGATCTTGTTAATCCTTAGCTCGCACAAGTTTCGACTTTTGAGGGTTATCGTTCGTACGGGAACAACCGCTGATTAACAGAAACCTTATAAAATTTGATATAATGCCGTTTTAAACAATTCAACGTCTGTGTAGTTCCTTGATAAGTATTACTCCCGATAGAATTCAACCTATTTTCATTCAAATATTCAAAAAACGACATAAATTACGATTTTTTAACTTTAAAAAATATGGTAAGAGACATAAACTGGACGCCACTGTTCCTCATTTAAGTTGTAAATGAAGCGTTAAGGTATTTTCACGATTTATTTGTTGTTGTGTTGTGAATAGTACGATTCCAAATCGTGAGGTGAGGTATTCGATTCACCCAGTTTTGTTTCACAAAGAAATTGGGGATAGTATTGAAAGGAAAATAGGACATATTTCTAATTTCCATGAGAACTTCTCCAGAAATGAAAGAGCTGAATTGGAGAAAATAATCTCAAAATCTCACAGGAAATATCTGAATGCAATGAACACTTGTACAGTACCATCACTGGAATATGAAAATATAACATTATCAGTCAGTGATGCAGCAGAATATTTTGGTAAATATTCTAAATCGGAATTCGAAGAGGAAGAATGGACGCTGAACCTTGCATAACTGTGGTGTCTGTAGGGGAGTATTATCAGATCGTGAAGAAGTTGAAACCTAAAATATCGGTAGAAGTTAATGGAATTCCACCCCATATCATTAAAGGGTGTGCAGAGAAGGTTAAAAAACCACTCCGCTACATTTTAATTCACCCATAAAACATCGATGTTTCCAGAGTAGTGAAAGAAGTCAATAATAACTCATACCCATGTGTCGAGGAAGACATAGAACATAAAAAAATACAGGCCGGTATCAGTTATATGTGTTATAGCTATATTCAGCATGATCTACATAGATATCTAGCTGAAAATATCCAAGTTGATGTAATCTACACTGATTTTCGAAAGACATTCGATAAAGTAAGCCACAACAATATTTAAAAAAAAATGGAGCTATGATGATGTCCGACAGGATATCCAGTTTCTTATTTTCTATATCAATGAGAGAACGTGAAAGGTTCAGATCACTGTTCAGGCAATACTGTGGAAACTCAGGAGTTTCCTAGGGATCCAATTTCAGTTCACTTCCCTTCCTGATGTTCATAAACGATTTGCCAAAAGGAGGTACTGCAGTCTTTGTTATTTTCTGATGACCTCAAATTCTATTGAAAATGGGGAATGTAGTGAACTGCAGTCACTTACAAACTGATATTGATTCAGCTCATTTTTGATCTCTTAAAAATGATCCACCATTCAACATATCAAAATGTGTAGTGTTATCATGCACAACAAAAATGAATCCCTAAAGTGTAAGAACAACATTAATAATGATAAGTTCAGCAGAGTTGAATAAGTCATGGATTCAGGTGTGCTATCGAAATGCACATCGAAAAGGAAGTTCATAAGCCTTGAAAACTTTGGGATTTGTTTTGAGGTAGTGTTTATACTTTCGAGATTATAAAACAGTGAAATATATGTGTAATTGTTTTGTTAGAACTGAACATGAATATTGCTCTGTTATATGGCATCCAACAACAATGGTTTACACTCGGGGTTCGAAAAAAATACAAAATTATTTGTTGAAGGTTTTGTACACAAAAACATATATAACATCCTAGTTATGAAATAGTCAGGTCAGAAATCTTAGAAGTAACTTCAATTCGTTCGGTTACATGCGAACAAAAAACCGCAATTATAACTATGTGTATTGAACTATACGAAAGCTCATATAATTGTCCAAAACTCAAATCTCTCCTCAAAGTGACAGTACCATCTCGTTCGTCGAAATATCTTTCAATCGGCAAAAAAATTTCTGTTCCCCTATTATAACAATGATGAAAATAACAAATTATTTTCTCAGTGTTCCAAACTTTTAAGAAGCAGCCTTTGCAATTCCAGCGACATGATTGTGTCAAGACATATTGGTGTCCATTTTAATCCCCAACAAACTTATCGAAGCAGAAAGCGGAATTGTCTGACCTGACATTATTATATCCGGTTCAGAGACATTTATCTTCTTGGAGAAAACCGATGCCTGGATTTTTCTGGCATTGAATTGAACCTCGTTACTTCCACTGCAATTCGAAATCACTTCTAGATCCTCATTCAGACATGAAACCTCCTGCTGCCGGTGAAGATGTGCCTCCGTTGCCGATGTCCTGGAATCCAAATGGAATGACGAGACAAGTGTGCTGTCGTCAGTAAAGCAATATATTGGATTATTGATTTATCCAATAAGTCGTTGATATACAATAAAAAGAGGTTTGGAGACAATATGGATCCGTGTGGAACACCAACGTTGATGGTGAACATATTTGAGAAATATCCATCGACGGCCACTTGCAGGGAACGTTCTTTCAGGAAGCTGAAGAGCCATACAAAAAAGTGATCCGTCAAGCCATAGCATTAAAGTTTGGTCAGCAAACCCTCATGCCGCGCACGATCAAAGGCCTTAGAAATTTCAGGCGCAACAGCTCTTGACTATCCATGTGTCTCGATGTAAATCATTGCATGTCTTTCTTCTGGCTGAACGCTAGCATTCTTCCAAGAAGAAAAAACTCCTTTCTTATAAGACAGGTTGAAGAGTCTGCAAAATACTGGTGCGAGTTCATTTGCGCACTTTTTAAGTACGATGACGGGCACTTGATCAGGGCCAGATGCCTTGTTGATATTGAGCTGTTTTCAAATCCGCCTGACTAGACGCTGTCGAAAAGTAGTTTCCAGCATTGTGGATTCTATTGTGGAAATAGTGGATGATGTCTTTCCCATAAAATCGACTGTGGAGTTGGACGCAAATTGTTCCTCTAGTAGATTTGGTTATCAGTTCATGGACGATACTTCTTCGAGCCAGGAGAATTATTGGTACCAGCTTGTCTCAGCTTTTCTGATTTTCTGGAATAAATATAGGTAGATACCAGCCGATGTTTTTGCTGTGCCGTTCTAGCTTTCAGTGAGTTCCCTAGTGAGTTGAGGTCGTATGTGTATTTTGAATCGTTATGTTTGCGTCAATCCTTGCCTCAACCTCAACTCGAAATTGTTTTCTTGTCAGAATTCAGATCTGAAGGCCCTCCCACATCATTTAGAGAGATAGTTGATGGACATCATCAGGTTTATTACTCACAAAAAACGGTTCGATTTCGTTTTCTACAATTCTGTAGCATTCTTTCTTGAGCATTTCTTCGAAATACAAATATCGCATCGTTTACAATAGTCCCCTTCGTTACGGTAATAGTTGACTCAGTAGTATCACCCCCAAATTAGTTGCAGAGTTCTTTCAATTCCAAATCGTTCCTCTCCTTGACTACAAAGGAGTTGTTCCAGTAGTTGTCTGATGAGCGCTTTCGGTAAGACCAATTGGTATATTGATGTTTTACGATCTCCTACTTGCGGTTTAAATAGGCCATCGCGTAGGCGTAGTAAATCCTACTGAGCTTATCAACCCATGACAGTTGTACCGTACTTCAAACCAAATCCGATCAATATTTTCTATGGATTGTTCATATTTTGTCTTTAGTACATAGACCAAGAAGTTCAGCTGTGATGTGGATTACTCTTTGAGATGAACTTTGACTTGCTGGTAACTGCTCTTCAGAAAGAGTATTTTTCTTTCGTGTAATGCACTGTTGATATGAAAGTAGTTATTTCAAAAGGGCTTTTATTTCAGTTTTTACCTAAAAGCTACTTTTTTACATGATATACACATCTTTGAGAAGAGTTTATTTTTTGAATGATGTGATATTGAATCCTATCACGTGGAAAATGGTGTCACCAAACGAGACTCGCTAGCTTTTCTTGTGAGAGTTGCCCTCTCACAAACGTTTTAGAAATTGAAAGGGTGCTAAGGAGAAAGGTTTTGCAAGCCACTTCACCTTTATGATGTTAGTTAAAAAAATGTACGAGGTCCCGTTTTGCTATTTGTTGTACCATCTCGAGGCCGTTGCCTAACAACAGATTTATTTTTTATAGAAGACACTACGGATTGCCTTCAAGAGTCCCAGCTTCTCTCAGCATTCCAATACTCAGAGTGTATTTTTAAACGATGCCACAATAACGTAAGCGGATTTACGTTTGTCTGGCTCAATCATAGGTTAGGACTTCAACCCTTAGTAAATACAAGAAGCGATTTTGCAACGGACTTTGGTGTTATGGCTTGNCTGTTTTGAATTGTTTTCCGTTTTATAGGAATCATTTTTTCTCGTGCAATAAAGTTCTTATAATGAATCAATGAATATCCCTTACTTTTTTCTGCTTAACGATTGGAACATGTTGAATCGGTTGGGTATAAATGATATTTATTCGAAGCGGAACATAGAAACGACATTCAATAAAGAACACTATTTCATAAATTTGACAACAGCATTGGTTTTTTGTGAATCAATAGTGAAAGTGCTGAAATTTCCATATTTAGCGGTTTCAATGTCAACTAGGTCACAACTAGCAAGGTTGCTAAGTCAAGGCTTTTGCCAAAATGGACTTCTAGTAGACATTAATTTGACAGTCTTCTGAACTAAAAACTACTGACCTTGAAATATTTAGTGTGAAATTTGATGAACGCATCTCCCACAACTTTTTATACGGTAGGATTTGGCAAATGGCAAAAGAAAAACTATTTATCTGGCTAATGCCACGATAGATATTACTTCACATCTCATTGGTTCTTATGCAAGTTTCACGCAGAATTCCCCGTTCACAATGCTCTTCATAATATGAAGGCAGAAATGCAACTGAGCCCTATTTTGAAGTGTACTAATTATTGTCAATATTTGGAATAAGTAAATCACCCACGCACAGGCACTGCCTTAGTGGATAATGAAAGTGCGATTGCAGCAATGAACGGACAATGGCTTGGAAGTCGAAGTATTCGAACCAACTGGGCTACGAGAAAACCTCCTGCACCCAAAAGTGAAGGTAATTACATTCATTAACTTATTCTCACTCATATTTAAAATAATTTATCGAGCACCCGGTGTTTGAGAATTTATTTGTTGCGGTAATTATTTGTTATTTCATTCGTTTTGGTATACAATAACAGAATAAATACAAGTAGAAATAGTCACACATGCAAATAATGATATGTAAATAGTTTCATTAGTCGCGTAATTAACCGTCAAGAGTAAATTTACTTTTCTTGATTAGAGGGAATTCGGTTCTCATTTATACATACGATGCCCTTTATATCCATCAATTCCAGTTACGATTTCTCTTTCAATTCTCAATGTTTTCTGTCTCGTTATAACGACTTTAAAATCTTCGAGAGTCAAGCCCAAACGATGTAAACTGGTCAAAATTAAATGGAGAAAGACTTCAGTCGTTGAAGACATTTTCTAAAGCCAATAAAGTATTTGTTTAGTTTCAAATTGGGTCACGGTGGAAAACAAATTGATATTTGTTCTCTCTTGTTGATATCGCTTGCTTCGTTGACGATGTGCCTTTACAGTGTTTATTTCTTTCAGTACTCTACTCTTTGCGTTGGTAAATGAAAGCGTAAAAAACCCAATTGAAATGTTGCTATTCAGAATTGAAACTGAACGAAAATCTCTTTAATAAGTCTTATAATGCAAGGCTAGGCAATAGGGTAGATTCAGAGTAAGTGGGTCTATTCGACCTTGCCTATAACTCGCGAGGGTTTACTATGGCTTTACACCTATTCGAACTCGAGCAAACAAATCCATCTTTTCAACAAAGCTCTTCATCAGAAATACGCGACGGACTATGGCTGCTCATTGTTTTGAGGCTCAACTCGGTACACCTCCAGCTTCACTGTTTAAGAACTCTTTCATTTGGAGAACGGCGTGTATGTGGAATAAACTTCTTTAGAAAGTTTTTCCAAATGAATTTAATCTCCAGCGATTCAAATCCAATGTGAATCGCTATTTCCGCACAGGCACCGCTCTTAGAGAGCCTTGAGGATTTTCCTGTAGGGCTTGAGTTTTTTCTTTGAAAAATAACTAATTACTATTTTCAGTTAGTGATTTTTCAGGTCAGCTGGCCAGATTGGGTATATGCCAGATCAGAAAATCTGATCAGATCCCTGGCGGGGCAAGCATAGAGTAAGTGATCTGTAAGCAGGGCCTGAATTTGCTCGATATAAATAATTGTTACTCAATAATTTGGTTAAAATGATGTTCAAAAATTAAATGAATTGTGATTTCTGAAGAAAAAAAATTCTAGTTTGTTGTCTTATATGTGCCAGATCCTTATTTCACCAAAGGACCTTCCTGTTAGATCTCTGGTTGACTATGTGAAAAAGTAGTATAATAGTATATTTGCAGGTCTGTTGGGTCTCTCATTTCGAAAATGTGATGGAGTTGGCCGATACGTAATGAAAATCCATAGCTCATTACACCACTGCGTTAACAGTATGAAAACGCTAAAGAAAGCTATTGTATAGCAAAACACGTGTTGCGGTTTTGTGAATTATCCGATAAAAATCTCACAGTAAGTGAGAAGAAGATGAGCTTATTCTGAAGCTCATCCGGTCTAAACTAATGCCCAAGTCTGCCTTGCCGGCTTCCCAGTCAGTTTTTCAGGTTTTTGTTATGATATGTTCGAGGTATAGTATTCTCCGATTCAAAAGTTAAAAGTTCATATGCTGGTATTCTGAACATCTTTTTTCATTAGAAACATTCCATTTCCGAACATGGTCACCTGAAAATACAGGACCAATGGTCCCGTCAATTACTTCCCTGCATATCGTGTTCACAATAATTGGATCATTCTCACGTATAGAATGTCTTAGTTATTTGCCATAACAAACTGTAGTAAATGCTCACCTCTTCCGTTGGTGTTGGTACCTCCCTAAGTAAGCTGGTGTGCATGGACAATAAAGCCAAATATGAACTGTGATCCATCTTCTCTACAGGTCCTCACTAGATCTTCTTATTATCTTGTTGGTGGTTATTTCGGACTTCCGTAGGGAAGTTGAAGTGATCCTATGATGACTTTCTCAAGTCCTTCTTTGCTGGCCGTCTTCAGTTCAACCACCGTAAAGTCTCTGGAACTAAAATCACTCAACGGTGATATGTTCATACATTTTCAAATTATTATGCATGTTCTTGGAGTCTCGGAGTTTCTGTTATGAATCTGTTCCTGTATGAGAGCAATATTAAACTTCTCTATGACCTTACCAAGTACCATCAAAGTCCCTCTGTTATGCTGTTGGTTTGCTTGTACTACTCCCAACATCGGTACTGTTGCCAGGGTCCTTTAGAACTTCGAAGGTAACCATATCCAGCTTAAAGTAGGTCTGTCCTGAAGTGTCCTGAAATACCTTCCATTCATAGATGAGGTTGGGATTTTACCTTTTCTTATTTTTTTCTTTTTCTTTCATGTTAAGGAGAAGCCACCTTCCTACTCCCAGAGTAGGATTCTGTTTTCTAAGACATATTGAAGTCCACATTTCCTCAGCAATTTTCCTCGCTTTCCATAGTTCAGGCAACTGCGTTCGATACTTGCTAGTCTTGCAACTACGGTTTCGGTGGTACTATCACGCACCATTTATATTCGACTACGCTGGTCAGCCAAGTCAGTCGTATTTTTTGTTTTTTATTTCACCTCGCTCAATATGTGGGGGAAAGTGTGTGCAAGTGGGCAAGTGTGGGGGAAAGAATGGTCTACATTCATGCCTCATATCCACTTCCTGCTTGAATACAAGGCTGAGTACTCTGGGAGGTCGCCTAGTATTTCAAATACTCCGTTAGTGATACCTGGTAAGACACAGCTCTCATTCATAGGTCACGTAATACCACTGGGTAAGCCTCCTTTTTAGTCACCACTTACAACAGGCAAGCGTTACCGCGGACCCATTTCAACCCTCAGTGCCGCAGTGGGTGGTACCCTTCTTTGTCTGACTCTTCTCTCTCTGCCTGACCGGTTTAGGAGGCCCTACCAATAGCTTAGCCGGATCATGAAAGTACGCAAACTCCACCACCATGTAGAAAGTCAAAAAACAAATCTCTTTCAAAAATAGACTTTCGGTCTGAACAAAATTCCTATGGCTGGGAATAAATCAAATTAGCGTATAAGCGTAAATTAGCGTACCGTCATCGTGACGTAAGTAGATTTGTCTCTTCCAATAAAATAAAGTCGTAGTTGAAGAAAAGTGTGCTTCGTCTTGTAATGTTATCTAAAAGGGTTCTGGTGACATGATAAGACAGGTGTCTTATTCCGAAACGTTGAAGTGCGTCATATATAATAGTGTGCGTGGTGTCTGTTTAAATTCCATAACGAATATTTGGAGTACAAACTGGATAGGAAAATGTGATTAGTGTATAATTTAATTTTCATAGATAGTATAGCTTACGAAAGTAACTGGATGTGCTGATTTCATTAGGATTTGTTCATCATACACAATGAGAACAATTCAAAAGTCAGTTCCTCTCTATCTTAGGTGATTCCAAATTCAGTCAAGGTTTTTCAAAATGTTATTTTCCGCTAAACCGTTATATGATTGAATTCCCCATATTCCGAATCAACTTCATTGCGGCATTATAACTCCATCTAGACCTGAGTAACTGAATTAAGACCGCACTTCACTACTTCATTCATCGATTCGTTTGTAGTTTAGGTTTACCCAAATTGAAAAACTAATAGTCTTCTGCAGTCGAAATTAAAATATAGTGTTTTCAAAATCTATCAGGTTTAAAACTAATGTAAAGTAATATGATAAATAAATTGATGGATGTAGATGTTCCTACGTGGTAGGAAATCATAATGAAGAAAAGGTAATTGAAATTTTCTATGTTTTTTACCACTTTTATTTGTACCTAACGTTAATGCAGTTTCTTCATATACGGACATAATAGTTTATTGTATAAGTTTGAAAATGTCCGTATAGGACGAAACTGCAGTAACGTTACTTACAAATAAAAGTGCTAGAAACGATAGAAAGTTTCAATTATCTTTTCTTCATTAATATGATAAAAATTGTTCATTTCTTCATTTATCTGGAACCACCAGTCGAATTTGAGAAATCATTTTTGTCTATAATAGCCACACACGACACACTCATGCATTACCACACAAATATTTACCCAAAGTATTATTGACATTTGTAAAGTGGGTTGGAAGAAAAAACGATATAGAATTGCTTTTCATACCTGAAGACTGGCTATAAATCAAATCATCTTAAGAAACAATTCGTTCAGGTCAGTCTCAACTACCTACACAGTAGGTTAATGGACTGACACCTATCAGAAAACAACTACTCCCCTGGCTAATACCACGAAGGGCGTTGGATTATATCCGACAGGTGTCAGTGCAGAATTCTTCACACAAGTTATTCCTGCATATGCCGTTGGCGATACAACTGCCGCAATAGATTTTCAATTTTTGGAACACACTTGGAGACCGGTTTCGGGCTGTTTGGCCACTCGTCAGTGCAAGGTCGTGTCTATCATCAACATAAAGTCGATGATTTCCGATAATTGAAAATCGAATTCCTTCAGAGTATCATTCCTCGAAGTAGGCTGAAGTGGACAACAAACAACGGGTTTGTCATCTTCCCATCTGCCTGTGAATGAGGTAACCAACCGCGTATCTGAAATTTGCACAATTCCTGGTATAAAGAAAGAAAAGTTTTCAGATATAGTCAGTGGGCATACTTGAAGACTGGCTCTAAATCAAATCATCTAAAGGAACAATTCGTTCAGGCCAGTCTCAACTCTCTATACTGTAGGACAATGGACCCATTAGAATACAACTACTTCCCTGGCTAATACCACGAAGGGCGTTGGATTATATCCTACACTATAGTTCCTTGTTCCTTAAGATGATTTGAACTGCTTTGTTCAATGGTTCAATGGTTATTTATACGGAAGTACCTTGTAACACATAAGTATTAGTTTTTAGTGAATATAAAAAAGTTCGCGACACTATACATCTATCTGTCAAAGGCATTTTGTATTTTTTTGAAAATAAACTGAAATTTTGCATACACTTTCAGTTTCGATGACAATGCATGGTTAGCTAAGTGACGCCATTTTTCGTCAAACGTGGCGAACTAGTTTTTTTGCACCCCCATGATATGGGTATTGAATGACAGGGTTTGTTGAGAAGGATACAAAAAACATCATGGTGACACTCTAAATCCAGTATGGCGGGCAACCCCAGATGACGGACTCGTTTTTTATGCACCCCCATCAACGGTATCAAATTGAAGGGTTTGATGAAAAGAATTAGAAAAATAACATAACGTCACCCTCAATCAAATATAGCAGACCGCTATATTTCGAAGGGTTTTCTGGAGAGATTTTACCTTCCGCTTGGTATGTGATTTTTTTTTTTTAGTGATTCGAAATTGTCAATAATGATAAAAGAGAATTTCACCCTTTGCCATTCACATAATTCCATTACTATCCGTTGTTCAGACTGATGCCGACACATAAATCTAAATTTGTATTCAGCTAGAGATCATCAACTGGTGTAAATTCCGTTCCGCTAATTGGTCCTGGTACATCATTCATCTATTACGTATTGTACGGATACGATTATTTAAAATCTAGAATTGCTCCAAAACTATGGCTGCTCTACCGTTCTTTTGAATGCAGGTTCATTCATTCTGAATAAAAATGACGTCAAGCTCTGGGATTTTTAACGCAACAAATATGTGAATTGTTTCTGTGGAGAATCCCCATTTTGTAAATGTGGTTGCATCTGTTTAAATGATTTTTTCTGATCGGATTTCTTTTCGAATCTATTAACAATAATCTTTCCCAACGTTTCTACACAGTAGGAATTCGTTTCTACTTTTCCTTGATACAGTCATCAGACTTATTTTGATTTCAGTTAGAGCGTTGGTACATGGGATGATTTTTCCGCCTTCTTTCACGAAATGGAGCTGTTGCCATATGACAAATATTTCTGTCAGACGACTGTTTCATACATGCAGTTTGTGTCGGATCTTTCCTCAATTGATTTCACATGGTTCTGCTACTGGACAAACGAGAAACATTTGCAAGACTATACTTTATTAGGTAACTGGTGTAAAACCCAGTATCGCGTATTGAAATAATGAAAATGAAAACGAACGAAACAACTGTGGACTACAATAATTGTGGCATAAAGCGAACTCACCGATGTCCTCGCATAAATCTCTGCTTCTGAAAGGGCCCTCTCAGATTCTTCTTTCTTCAGCTTCACTAGGTTGCAGGACAAAACGGAGAAGTCAACGAAAATCACCAAACAGTTTGAGATGACACATAGTCTAGAGTACACCAGACAAAATTAATTTTGAGGGAAAAAAGCGTTTCACGTTTTTTTTTCGGAGCATGAGATTGTAAGTAGGTAGAAGGATGAGCAGTATCCACTCTAGTCTTGAGTTGCTCCAACTGCCAACTATAAAAATAATAATATTTAGTATTCACTAATACAGACGCAACACCTAGTTAGACAGTTGACATGACATATTTTAGTAGTTATAGTGATAAATGTTGTTGCTAACTTCAAGTTGTAAAGAATTCTTTAGAAATTTCTACCTCTACAATTGGTCTTACTGAAAGTGTTGATTTGTGAACCTTGGGTAGAGCATAGAACTTAAGGGAAAAACCACTGTAGCTAGTCATCTTCCTTCTCATCACTTCATAAATTTGAAGATATTGCTGCATTCTTAACTGATATCTTGACTAGGGTAAACGACTTTGACAACGAATACTACATAAAAGATTCATTCAATTCAAACTACATTCTAGTCAGTTTGGATGTGGTATCCCTATTCAGCAATGTATAATATGTGGAAGCATGCATAAGAGCAATCTACAAACAATGGAACAATATTAGTGAAATATATTCCTATCTTTTGACGTTGGATAAAAATCCATATAACAATGTTTCAATGAATTTATCAAATCTAGCATCAATAGAATGATCTGATAAATTTAATTGAAATGTTATTATCTCAACACCACTTTTAAAACCTACCCACAGGTAGAAATTTCCTGAAAATTTTTTACATTTTGAAATTGGCAACAACTTTTATCACTATAACCACTGACATATGTCATGTCAACCAAAAATTTTTACTTAAATCACCACTGTGTGGCGAAGCCCGGTACAAAAAGACTCTTTCAAAAATGTATCTTCCACACATGAAATCGGTATCGGTTCAAAATTCAGGCAATGCTACCACCTGTTGCAACCGTTTCTTCAAGAAGCTGTACAGAGGGCACAAAGGAAGAAGAGTACTTGTACATCCAACTGTAGAATTGATAGTAGTAATCAAATTAAATGATATGGACTTTGGGTAGGTGTCAGCATTCTGATTATGATTCATTTGGAGTACTGCTGCAGACGACTCAGAATAATTTTCGGTCTGTGAAAATAGGAATTTAAATAATTGGTATGTCACAATCCACAAGTTAAAATTGGCGAAATGGGTTTCTTTGTGTTCAGACTGTCTCGCAAACAATATAAAATGAAAAGTGAAAAAATGGAATGTTACAACTCTTTACCGAAAACATCGATTCACTATCAGCCTGATCAACCTCCACTTGGACATTATCGAATCCTTCACAATAGTCTGGAATACTCTAGGATTTTTCTGGGCGTTTCTTACTACTCCCGACATTTCACAACATTCTGGGGTGTTCTGGAATGTTATGAAATGCTTACGAGTACGCTCAAATATTCTAGACTATTATGGAACTTTCTAAAAACTTTCAGTTCTTAAATGTTCAAAAGCACGCCTTCCAAGTAAGAATGGTCACCCTCTTCATTAACATGCTGATGTGATACTGTGACAAAAAAATGTAGGTATATGTTTGCTACCCGTGCGAGGCAACTAGTAAATAAATAAATGAAACGCATATCTCAATTTTTTAAGGCCATTTGATTTACTGATTGTTGCTGCTAATTGGAAATTTTGAATAATTCCAAAAATTTGATGAATGTTCTTGAAAATTATAGACATACAAGATATCAGAAAAAACATCAATGGAAGGTGAATAAAAACTCTCCATGAATATTCAAAACGATATTTTATTACCCTATTGTGTTTCCTCTGCAACACGTTAGATTTATGGAGAATTATACTAAAACCTACTATTTTGAATAAACAAATGAATATTTCAAAAAGGGTTTTTTACTAATATTTATCAACAATATTTGTATCACCAAGTTGAAGAAATAAGTTCCGCAGAACATTTCAGAAAGGGAGTAAAAGCTCCCCTGTTGAATAAACCCTATTATAGTTTACAAGATGTTTAGAATGACGCACTTTACCTCAAGCTTGTTTTTAAAATATTGTGAGATGTTTCTCATGTACTAGATTTCATATATTGTTTTAGGTATGACACATTCTAGTACAATGTCGATATCGACTTATTGTCCCATTCCTTCTTTCAGTGTGTGTATTTTACTCTACCTCAATTCAAGATTGATTTAGGCCTTTACTTTTTCAACAGGATTTTGTATATATTCTGTCTCTCTCTCTCTCTCTCTCTTCGTGTAACTTCCCCATTTCATCAGCCAACGTGATTTTACCTTCCGCTTGGTATGTGATTTTTTTTTTTTAGTGATTCGAAATTGTCAATAATGATAAAAGAGAATTTCACCCTTTGCCATTCACATAATTCCATTACTATCCGTTGTTCAGACTGATGCCGACACATAAATCTAAATTTGTATTCAGCTAGAGATCATCAACTGGTGTAAATTCCGTTCCGCTAATTGGTCCTGGTACATCATTCATCTATTACGTATTGTACGGATACGATTATTTAAAATCTAGAATTGCTCCAAAACTATGGCTGCTCTACCGTTCTTTTGAATGCAGGTTCATTCATTCTGAATAAAAATGACGTCAAGCTCTGGGATTTTTAACGCAACAAATATGTGAATTGTTTCTGTGGAGAATCCCCATTTTGTAAATGTGGTTGCATCTGTTTAAATGATTTTTTCTGATCGGATTTCTTTTCGAATCTATTAACAATAATCTTTCCCAACGTTTCTACACAGTAGGAATTCGTTTCTACTTTTCCTTGATACAGTCATCAGACTTATTTTGATTTCAGTTAGAGCGTTGGTACATGGGATGATTTTTCCGCCTTCTTTCACGAAATGGAGCTGTTGCCATATGACAAATATTTCTGTCAGACGACTGTTTCATACATGCAGTTTGTGTCGGATCTTTCCTCAATTGATTTCACATGGTTCTGCTACTGGACAAACGAGAAACATTTGCAAGACTATACTTTATTAGGTAACTGGTGTAAAACCCAGTATCGCGTATTGAAATAATGAAAATGAAAACGAACGAAACAACTGTGGACTACAATAATTGTGGCATAAAGCGAACTCACCGATGTCCTCGCATAAATCTCTGCTTCTGAAAGGGCCCTCTCAGATTCTTCTTTCTTCAGCTTCACTAGGTTGCAGGACAAAACGGAGAAGTCAACGAAAATCACCAAACAGTTTGAGATGACACATAGTCTAGAGTACACCAGACAAAATTAATTTTGAGGGAAAAAAGCGTTTCACGTTTTTTTTTCGGAGCATGAGATTGTAAGTAGGTAGAAGGATGAGCAGTATCCACTCTAGTCTTGAGTTGCTCCAACTGCCAACTATAAAAATAATAATATTTAGTATTCACTAATACAGACGCAACACCTAGTTTTCGGCCAAATTATTACCGCATTTACGTATTCATTAACGGACTTCCCATTTTACAATGAATACATAAACAGTTCAAGAGAAAAAAAAATGGATTATAATATAAATACTAAGATCACAAATTATTAAAAATAATAATTAGCAGTTTCTTCGTTGTAGGTCAATACGCTTCATCTGATTTTTGAAAGAATATGGCGATGAATCAAATGAACCAGTATAGGTGATATTCTTATTTGCTAGCAAAAGCATTCTAGTAATCAATTCATTTAAGTCATAGCTAATGGAATGGTAAGGAACTATACACCATTAATTGATGGATGTAGCCGTTACTACGTGGTAGGAAACCATAATGAAGAAAAGAGGAATTAAACTTTCTATGTTTTTTACCACTTTTATTTGTAACTAACGTTATTGCAGTTTCGTCCTATACGGGCATTTTCAAACTTATACAATAAACTAACAATGATTCATTACATTAGCCATTATATACCACCCCTGTACTCCAAAGAAGGTCTGATCTGAGCTCAATAAAGCATCAAAAGTTGCTGAGGTGTGTACAGTTTTCTGTTTCGGAACAGTGTTCCAAGTCCAGTGGCATTATTGTGAAAAGACATATTGATCCATTTTAACCCCCAACAAACTTATCGAAGCAGAAGGCGGAATTGTCTGACCTGACATTATATTCGGTTCAGAGACATTTATCTTCTTGGAGAAAATCAATGCCTGGGTTTTTGTTGCATTGAAACGAACCTAATTACTTCCAACCAAATTCAAAATCGCCTCTAGATCCTCATTAAGATATGCAACCTCCTGCTGTCGGGAAAAATGTGCATCTGCAGCCGATGTTCTGGAATCCAAATGGAATGACAAGACAAGTGTGCTGTCATCATCCTGGTTTTTTCCAATAAGTCTTTGATATACAATAAAAAGAGGGTTGCAGACAATATGGATCTCTAGGGAACACCAGCATTGATACTAAAAGTATTCGAGAAATATCCATCGACAGCCACTTGCAGGGAATGTTCTTTCAGGATGCTGGAGAGCCATACACGAAAATGATCCAACAAGCCATAGCATCGAAGTTTGGTCAGCTAACCCTCATGCCACACACGGTAAAAGGCCTCAGAAATATCAAGCGCAACAGCTCTTGACTCTCCATATTTCTCGATTGTCTTATTATAAATATGGATACAAGGTTGCCTGTTGATCTTTGTTTCCGAAAGCCATATTGATGTTGAAGCCTTCAAAATATTCAAGGATATGGTGGTTTACGGCTCTCTCCATGATTTTTGATGTCACCGATAGCAAAGTGACTGGTATATAGTTGTTTGGAAGATTTTGCTTGCCCTTTTTGAGAATGGGCTGAACCCGATCAATTTACCAAGGCAAATCCCTTTCATGTAAGACAGGCTGAAAAGTCTGCAAAATTCTTTTGCGAGTTCATTGGCGTACTTTTTAGGTACGATGACGGGCACTTCAATTACCTTATTATGTGTAGCTGTTATTTCAAACTTCCGTTTCATTCCATTACTTTAATTCCTGATATGTATGAAAATATGTCAGCAGTCAAGGTCGTTCATCGTTCGTTCCGTAATATACGCCCATTTTTTATGATTTCAATATAAATCTGTTCACTATACTCAAAATTTCTATCACGTTTGACATATATTCTTCGACACGTAGATATGATTCAAATTAGTTAACGTTCAAACAAAGCTTGGAGTTAGACATTTCTGTCCTAGAAGAAACATTTTCTGGGAATGATAGTAGAACTTCTTTTACGTATGCAGAAAAGAATATTTAGCGAGTTCCAAAAATGTTGTCCAAATAGTTTTTTTAAGGATGTTTATTCCACTGCTAAAAACGAAGACCGTGTTAACGAGTTGAAATCAAATATACCTACTCCGAGTTATGGACATACCTGTTGCGATGCGCTTGTGGCGTTGTTGCTAATGTTGCTCCGGTAGTTTAATTCTTGCTAATTCCCTCCAGACCCGAATATACAACTTCATAATCAACCTCTTAAGGGCAAAGTATAATTAACTAAATGTTAAACTACCAAACACAAACAATAACCTGAATTATTATGGCATTGCCGCACTAACCAAAAATAGAAAGCTCCCTGCTGTTGTGTTTATACCATTCCTTTGTGCATACAACAATTTGGCCAAGCGAATGAACAAATAGGAACGTTTCCATTCATTTCGTTTTCCAGAATCGAAATAGATAATCAAATATTTCATACACTGTTCATCTGGACGGATATATTCGTTATAAATTATATTTACTCCAAGTGCACAGAGAAAGAGCGGTAATAAAAAATACAGGGTGTAGTAAAATATACCTATCATATGTCTGAAAGAATTTGAGTCTTATAAATCCAACTCAAGCACTGCACCCAGACACCAGGAAAACCACTTTTTTTTTCAATCACTGAATTTGATTCTTAAATTTTCTATTACGTTGATAGATTCTTTTTTTTAACAAAAATTTACATGAATCGGGTGGTGGTTAGCTCACTGCATGAACTACTGATTTCCGTTATTGGGCATGTGTTTCATATTGAGTTGTGGATTCGTGTGCAAATTCACTTATCGTGATTATGGTTATACGATAGCATCGTTGAGGTGTGTGTATTTGTTCAGAAAGAATGTATGACTCTGAGCCCACCCAGTTCCACTAACGGAACCTTCAAGATATCGGGCATTCTTTCATCGTATGACGCCTTGTCACAGAAATGCGGGACTGTGTCGTGAAAGATCTTCCTTTCCTAGCTACTCGTGGTACCTTTGGAGACCCAGAAGCAACCAAAGAATCTACAGAGGAGATGAACGTGGACTGAACAGCCCCAGGTGCTCTTCCTAAAAGACTAGACGGGCAGCCAGCAATTTGTCGCCTTCTCAAAGGCAGAATTATTATGAATCTGGCTTTAACTAGATCAATAAGCCCCAGAAGCAGACTTTGAATAGGTCCACTCGAAAGTCGATTCACCCAACCTGTCTCACAGGAAAGGGGTTTTCTCTTCTTGTTGGAGGATTGCTCGCATTCAGCCTATTCAACATCTTGAGCGATCATCAATTCGGCTTTCGAAAACAAAGATCAACAGGCGACCTTCCATCGTATGTCACCCATATTTGGAATAACGTAATCGAGAAACATTGAGACTCAAGAGCTGTTGCGCTTCACATTTCTAAGAACTTTGACCGTGTGTGGCATGAGGGTTTGCTGGCTAAATTTCGATGCTATGACTTGTCGGATCATTTCTGTGTATGGCTCTCCAGCTTCCTAAAAGAACATTCCCTGCAAGTGGCTGTCGATGGATATCTCTCGAATACTTTCACCATCAACGCTGGTGTTCCCCAGGGATCGATATTGTTTCCAACTCCTCTTTTTATTGTTTATCCACGACTTATTAGAAAAAACAAAAAATCCAATGCATTGCCTTGCTGACGACAGCACACTTGTCTCGTCAATCCATTTGGATTCCAAGACATCGGTTACGGAGGCACATCTTTACCGGCAGCAGGAGGTTGCATATCTTAATGAGGATCTAGAACTGATTTCGAATTGGTGTGAACGTAACCAGGTTCAATTAAATGCCAGAAAAACCCAGGCATCGGTTTTCTCCAAGAAGATAAATGTCTCCGAACCGGATATAATAATGTCAGGTCAGACCATTCCGCTTTCTGCGTCGATAAGTTTGTTGGGGATTAAAATAGACACCAATATGTTTCGGCACAATCATGTCGCTGGAATTGCAAAAACTGCTTCTCAAAAGCTTGGAACACTGTTGCGAAGCAGAAAACTTTACACACCTCAGCAATTTTTGATGCTTTATAAAAATCAGATCAGACCTTCTTTGGAATATTGTTCTCATGTCAAGAGCTCTGCCCCCAAACATACGCTGAAGTTGCTGGATTCCATCCAGAAAAAAGCCGTCCGCCTGATTGGAGACGCGAACATCACGTGCAACCTTGATAGCCTGGAACATCGAGAAAAGATTGGAGATTTGTCTGTTTAATAGATACTTCCACTGGAGGTGTTCAAGTGACTTAGCACATTTAATTCCACCAAGAGCGGTACATATCAGTACACCTCTAATTTCACTGTTTGAGAACTCTTTCATCTGGAGAACTGCGTTTATGTGGGATAAACTTCCTGAGAACATTTTTCCAAGTGGATTCAATCTCCAGCGGTTAAAATCCAATGTGAATCGTTACTTTCGCACAGGCACCGCTCTGAGAGCGCTCCAAGAATGTTCCTGTAGCGCTTGTGTTTTGTCCTAAAAAAAAACCCAAATCAGCGGCGTACAGCTCTCTTTCGGTAAAAATAGTGTATCGTCAGATATAGCTAACTCACGTATGTTCTCATTTGAAAAAATTAATATACCAATAAGGTGAAAATCTCACACCTTAAACATTCTATAACCTCAATTATCCACCAATCAGCTGTAATGTCATCAGAATGTCATTATATTTGCTGTGAAGGTGCTACAGGTTACTTCATGGAATCAAGAGAGCGTATCGTAGCTTTATGAGCGCAATCAGTGCCCTGCAGTCATGAAAGAGTGTCTCTCTAGAATGCATAACAGGAGACCTACTTCCCAAACCACATATTCGTATTGTTCACCTCATGAGTATAGTCGCAGACTGACTGTCGATCAGTTCGTCACTGGGTTGAACAAAATGAAACCTGAACCATTTCAACCATGAAGCTGATTATTCTTCACAAGAAAGTTCAGGGTTTGATACCAGCCACTGATGCTCTGTACTCACTTTGGACCTACCTACAATGGTCTGTTTACCTGGAAACGGGTCATTCTTCATAAGGAAATTTCAGACCAGGTGGTCCTCAATTTGGCCAACTGATCTGAAATATCACTAAAAAAATTACATAAAAAGCTTTTTAGAGAAGCTGGATTCATATGGTCGAGTTTGAATAGGTATATACCACAACAAACCCTCATGAGTTGCAGTGAAGGGTCTAATACCTACAGAAATGTGTTTCTTCAAATTTTGTTCAAACTAATATTTTGATGAACTGTTGATCGTTTTCCAGAATCGAAATAGATAATCAAATAT